>JAZKJV010002615.1:0-72075 GCA_037367405.1 Ottelia alismoides | reverse complement strand
ACCAAGTTGAGGTGCACTTCCTTCACTATAAGAAGAAGAGAGGTTCCGCCTAGAAGTACTACCCTCATATGCTACCCCAAGCCAAAGGAAACTGCCTCCTCACCACCTCATCCGTGGAGAGCCATGTGTAAAGTGCAGGTGCAAGTTAAGCCATTGTCTCTGAGAGTCATGCGTGTGTTGTTAAGTGCTCTACTTAGGCTCATCAAGATGACATATGCTCATAGCCTAGTGGACTCAAAGAATTAAGTCCTTATGGACCTGAAAAGCCTTAACCCTAAGTCCTATAAGGTTCCTCTTGAAGTTAAGTGGATTAAGATCTTATTCAAGCTCCATTTCTCAATTTAATTTCAGGCTTAGTTTAAATGTCAACTCTCATCCAGGAAAAACTATATACATATATGTACAAAAGATGCTATTTACAAATATTTTACAATCATGCAAAAAATTTTTGAAAAATGTTTTGAAATCATGAATGAATGATGCATGAAGTGCAAGTTTTGCAAAATGATATTTACAAACATTTACACAAGATTTTTGCAAATTTTTGATTTTCAAAACATTTTGAAAAAATTTTGTACTATATACATAATTTTGATACAAAATATTTACACAAGCTTTACACAAAAGATTTTTGAAATCATTTTTACAAAAATACTTTGTACACTAGCTATGTATGTGCAAGAATAAAAGAGGTTTATGTTCATGAAAAATTTTTAATTTTTGTGATTTTTAGCCATTTTATTTATTAACACACTCACACAAAGTACGAGTTATGGCTAAAGTATATATGAAATATATACACACCCCCCCTATACTTAGCTCGAACGATGTCCTCAGAGTGATCAAGAGCGATGAAGATGACATAACTCGTGCTTAGTAAAAGGGAAGTGAAAAGGAATGGCTAAGTACAGGAACGAATAAATGAATAGAATGAGAGGAACTCGGTGGTTTCCCCCTATACTTAGGATTAACTAATCCTAAGTATAGAAAGCTGTACATGAAGGGAAAGCCGAGTGAAGAATATACAGAATCTGCCCCCCCTATACTTAGGGTAAAATATCCCTGAGTATAGGCAGCAAAAACAAGAGCAGAAAGAATGAAAAGAATACTCACAGGTCCGACATCCCCCCTATACTTAGGGTAAAGTACACCCTAAGTATAGCATAATCATAAGATGAAAGACGGGATGTGGGACTAAAGAATAGAATGATATGGACAACTGGATCTATACAGGCGGAGGAACAGTGAAAATCAGGCGTGAGATGTAAAAGATGTGAGTCAAAAGACCACATCTCACGCAAAATGAATAGCGGCAATAATAACGTCCCGCGGCTCATGATCTAGAAATGGTTTGAGCCGCTGGCCGTTCACTCGGAAGGTACTCTCAGAAGATAACTCAGATATATCAATGCTACCGTTATCGTGTACCTTTCTGACCAAATAGGGTCCTTTCCATTTGCTCTGTAGCTTCCCTGGAAATAATCGTAGCCTTGCGTCAAACAGCCATACTTTCTGTCCAATCTCAAAATGCTTGTGGCTGATATGAGAATCATGCCACTCCTTCACTTTCTCCTTATAATGTAGGCTGTTTGAGAAAGCCGTATCTCTAAGCTCTTCCAAGGCGGCTAACTCTGCCCTCCTCTGGTCTCCTATACCATTTGGATCCATAAGAATATCTGTGACTGCCCAAAGTGACTTGTGCCTCAGCTCAACTGGTAGGTGACAAGGTTTGCCATAAACGAGGCGAAAGGGAGATGTACCCAATGGAGTCTTGAAAGATGTCCGATATGCCCACAAGACCGAGTCCAAAAGCTGTGACCAATTCTTTCGGTCAGGGCGGACGACTTTCTGCAAAATATTCTTGATCTCCCTATTCGACACCTCAGCTAGACCATTTGTCTGTGGATGGTATGGAGTGGCAACACGATGGTCTATACTGAACTCTTTAGCAAGTGCCTTCACCTGGTCGTTGATGAAATGAGATCCCCCATCAGAAATCAGAACTCGTGGAACCCCAAACCGCATGATTATGTGCTTCTTCAAAAATCTGCAAACTGTCTTCGCATCTGCGGCTCGGGCGGGGATAGCCTCAACCCAACGACTAACATAATCTACGGCCAACAGAATGTACTCGAATCCCTGACTCTTAGGGAATGGACCCATGAAATCGATGCCCCATGCGTCAAAAACCTCACAGAAGTGAATGGGCTGCATCGGCATCATATCACGTTGTCCACAAGTGCCCATCCTCTGACAGTCAGTACACCTCTTCACGAACTCATCAGAGTCCTTGAAGAGTGTAGGCCACCACAAGCCGGATTGGAGCACTTTCTGTGCCGTTCTCCTCCCAGAATGATGTCCTCCTGCCTCAAGCTTGTGGCAGTACGTGAGGACACTATGGTGTTCCTCCTGAGGAATACACCGACGCCAGATGCTATCCCCTCCTTCGTGGTAAAGGATGGGATCCTCCCAGTGGTAGGACTTGGCCTTCGCAAGGAAGGTCTCAATCCTCTGCTTGGGCCAAGCTTGTGGGACTTTCCCAGCAACGAGAAAGTTCACAATATCGGCATACCACGGGAGTGAGGCGATAGCAAGGATCGCCTCATCTGGGAAGGTATCACAAATGGGATCAATCTGCTCTGTCTCCTCAGGCTGCTCTAATCGGGATAAATGGTCCGCCACCACATTCTTGACTCCAGGCTTATCCTTGATCTCAATGTCGAACTCCTGGAGTAGAAGGATCTCAATGTCGAACTTGAAGTCCCCCACGATAGCTGGAACCACCACCCAGTGGTGCATCAGTGTAGATCCGGGATTGTGTAAATCCCGCATCGGTCTCGGTGGTCCTGCTCCTCCTGCGGCTGCTGCCGCTGCGGCGGCGGCCGCGGCTGCTGCTGCTGCGGCTCGTGCCTGTGCATCTGCATCCGGGATCTCCTCGGGCTCGCTCTGCTGGTCTCTCTCTAGTCTGAGCCTCTCCAACTCACGCCTCATCTCCATCATGAAAGCTCCCTGATCGCGGAGCTGCTGCTGAACTGTATCAAGTGATGCGATCAGGGTGGAGTTGATCGCTCCCTGGTCTAGTACAATATGCTCTGGTCTGCGGGAGTGATCATCTGAACTGCCTGCTCCGGCCATCTCGACGTCTGCAAAACCAAATGAGCCCAACTCAGGTGCCGTCAAATGAATCAGTCTCTCCTCGGGCTCATGTCTCTCAGGAAGGTCAGAAAGGGGATCGAGGGGGAACAGGGTGGAGTCGTACTCGGGCTCGGAGAGCTGGTCTGAGCTCTCGCGAGCCAACCTAGATGATGAGGTAGACGTGCCCGAAAGCGGTGCAGCCAGAGGCTGCCTAAGAGATCGTCTACCCATCATCTCGATCTGGCGAGTAGGGCGGATGAGATCTGGAAAAACTATGATCTGAAAACAAACCCCCGGTTCACCAACGCAACGCGAGCTGAAGACCGTGAAAGTTCGGTCAAATTATCTTGTCGATTTTATTTTGGTGAACACACAAATATCAGAGCGCTTACGTGACCTGTTGGGATATCCGCTGCTAACCCCAACCGACTGGCCCGCACGGAAGAGTCGGTAGTCAGTCGAGTTTAGCAACGGGGGGCTCTACCTAGTGTGCGGGGTCACTCTCTCGCGCATACAAACCAAGCAATGAGGGGGTTGCTCTCCCCAAGACAGAATTTTTAGGGTGAGCGAGTTTTAAGGTCAATAGTCTTAGCAGTCCCAATTTTATGGTTACACTTTTTTAGGTATTTTTCAAATCAAACAAAAACGCCTAACGAATTTTTCGGTTCTCCTGGTTATTAAGTCCAAAATCGGGGGGAGAAGACGAAAAAGCCGATGCACGAAAAATCAATGATGCATGCAAAGTCAGAAATGCGTACCTGCCTCCAGCTCTCTACATGCAAAGTGATCCGCGCATAAAATAAAGACAGAAATGTAAACTAAGCTATATGATGCAACGGTGAAAGCCGAGTCCTAGACGAGCAACTTCTAGCGAAGAACCGTCTAACCGGTCACCGACCTCCAAGCCAAAGGGTCCGGTCTTGGCTCGTCCCTCCCCTGCCCGACAAATCGGGGGTAGGAGTAAGCGCTTTACAGGACGAGCTACGGCACGTAGGCTACGGAAGCTAGCGAGTCGGTTATTTTTATTATTGATTTTAAGTAGGTCCAATACGGTCTATAGGAACAGATAAGCCTTAGGTGTGTGGATCCTACTCAGTTACGTCACAGTCACCAGAAAGTCCTAAGTCTAGGGGCTCGAACAAAAACCGCGAAAAATCCGGAAAATGACAGAAAGAAAGAGAAAATAAAACCGCGATGAAAAGCAGCGAAAAAGCCGCAAGTCCTAATGGGTCCCCCGAGCACACCGGTGCTCGGCGAAACAGACCCGCTACGGTCTAAGTGTCCAAACAGAAAGGCCTGTATTATTACAATTAATAATGAATGAATAAAACTATCCTAATGCCTCGCCCACTCACTCTCTCTCTCGCTCTCTCCTGCGGCTTCGTAGAGAAAGAAGCCGCCTCCGCGCTCCGCGGCTGCACCGGCTCCTCGAAAGTCGCCTCCGCGGTCCTCGGGCCCTCGCAAGAAAGACAGAAGAGTGATCAGACCAATAAACAATAATCAAATAATGAATGAAAATAAAAGCAAGGGTATATGTGCAAATATGGAAAATAAAATAATCACACAAAATAAAACCAAAATAAAAAGAAAAGAAAAGAAGGATAAAACAAAATAAAACAAAAAGAAACTAAATACAAAAGCCACGAAAAAAAAAAGCCGCGAAAATAAAAATAAAAAGAAAATCAAAAATAACTACTAAGCCGTGCTCCCCGGCAACGGCGCCATTCTGATGACACCCAAAATGACCTCTTAGACCCGGGTGAAGGTAATGAAACAAGGGTCGTTGCGACCCGGATCTCAGAGGATAGGTGTATCAAGAAAAATCAACCACTCAAACAGATAAAAATAACCAAGCACGAAAGCGAGCGGTCTAGCTATAAGATTAACCTGGTATAGCTCCCAGGGTCGAACACAAGGAGCACGGGTTGGCCTAGGGCCTACGAAGTAGTAAAAAGAAAATAAAAGGAAAAACAAGGATTTTTAATGGTTTTTAATAATTTTTATATTTTTTTGGATTTTTAAAATATAAAGAAAATAAAAGAAAGTAAAATCAAGCCAACTTAAGCAATTTATTTAACACACCAAAAATTAAGCAAAAATTAAAGAAAAATTGTTTTTATGTTTTTTGGGTTTTTAAGTGTTTTTGGTGAATTTTTGGTATTTTTCTAATGTATATTTTATTTTATAAAAATCAAACAGTTCTCAAAAGCCTAGGTACTGTCCAGCAAGGCTTGAAACCCAAAAATAAAATATTTATGGATCTCAACAAGACCTGGAGGTAATTTTCCTGTAATCTAGAAAGAATAAGGAAAATTTGGGCACCTAAATTATTGTTTTTGGATTTTTATATTATTTATTATAATTTTTATGAGTTTTTAAGGGTTTTTAGATTTTTAGGGTTTTTAAGAAATGAAAAATAGCCAAAATTGGCTAGAAAATAAAACAACACACAAGAAACAGTAACTAATTTTTTTGGAATTTTTGAAGGTGTTTTTATATTTTTTTGGTATTTTTAAACCTAGACAGTAGCTAAAAAGGATGTTTTTGAATTTTTAAAAATACTAAATGAAATCAAAAATGTCCTCAAAAATTCTCAAAAATCCTACAACATGGCAGGAGCCATGTGTCAAATTTTCATCGAATTTGGAGGTGGTTTGATATTTATTCAAAAATCAAAAGGGGGCACTGTGCACAGGGACGTATGTGCAAATACCCAAAGCTCTGGGGGTCGAGGTGCAAAAATCCCAGCTAAACACGCGCGTGGCGCGTGCCTGGGGCACTCAGGGGCCTTTTGGTAATAAAAACCAAGTTCCTGGACCTTTTGGTAACTCGTACCAAAAGTCCAGGGACTTGGATGCAAAAATCCCACTAAAATCCGCACATGCGTGAATAAAATGCTCATAGGGGCATAAATGCAATTACCAAAAAGTATCTTCTCATTCAATAACCCAACAGAACTACAGGATAAAAGGTGTAAATAGCCCAGACAAGGCACGTGGCGAAGCACGTGAGATCACATACACAGGGGCATAAAAGCAAATAAAAACAAGCACATGGTCCACAGTGCAATTTACCCTACGTAAATAAAGTTACTAAAATATTTACAGGACTAAGACCAAAAAGACAAACTAAGAGGGGGCCCTAAGTAATTTACCCCTTTATTCGTCGACGGCTGGATGCGCGCCACGTGGAAGATCGGGCGGTTCTGGATGGCTGGCGCTCCTCTTCGTTTGCCCTCGAGCCGGATCGACGGTGCAGGAGAGGACACGTGGGAGATCGAACGGCCTCAGGTGCTGATGGTTCCTCTCTCTGCTGCTAACGGTCCTGATCACGCCTCGAATCAATCAACGGCTGCTGCTCCTCGAAGAACGGACGATCAAGATTAAAACTGGGAGCGGAGGCTGATCGGACGGTGTTGAAGGATGGTGGAAGAACACTCAGCCGGCGAGCTTCGTCGGCTTCGTGCGTGAGCTGTAGACCTCCTCAGCTGCTCCTGATGATCGGAGAAGATCCGCGGTGATGCCCCGCGGCTGGTGATAGCCTCCGATGGCCCTCCCGAGCCCTGGAGGGGCTCCGGCGAGCTCGGCGGCGGTGAGCTCCTGGACCTGATGTTGGGAAGCCTCAGATGGCCTCCTTGGTACCTGCAAAGCAAACCAGAAGCTTTGCGGGTCGAGGGCAAAGTGCCTCGACCCAAGGAAGCGGCGTGAGGGTGAACGGGGCGTCGGGGCGAATGAGCTCCGGCGAGCGGAGGATGGGGGAGCTCGACTCCCAGCTCCGGGGCGAGCTGGGTTGAATGAGTGGGCGAAGAACGTGCGTGGGTGGATGGCGAAGATGATGGTGTGTCCCGATGATCGAAATGGTGCTCGATATGGCCGGAATCAGCTGAACACGCCGGAGATGCGATTAGGGGGAAATGAGAAATTACACTAAATGGGCGAGCTAAATGGATACCTGGATGATGCGGGAGACTATGCTGGAGCTTAGCTAGCTCCTGGTCGTCGCCTCGAAGGGCGTCAAGGCCTGAGGCTCGAGCTCCGGTCGAGTGACGGAGCACGGCGGCGCGAAGCTGCCGGATCAGTGACCGGCCACCTCCTCCTCGCTGCAACAAGGGCCAACGCGAGCTGTCACCTCGGTGGTTACGATGGAGGTCACGGGAGTGAAGGTAGGAAGCCAAAGATGGCGAGAGGAGGCGGCTGAGCTCAGACTATATAGTGTGGAGGGTCCGGCAAGAAGGTTGCGGGTAGGGCGAGCTGATGCGCGGATCCCGAGGCGAAAGCTCCGGCGAGCTTCTCGGATGTGACGTGATCAATGCGGACCCGGATTTGGGGCAAAAGGGATTCGGGTCATCAAAAGAAAAATCCGAGAAGATGGGTCGGGTGAACAGACCCGGGCTCTGGTGGTCCTGGGGGAGGTGTTGACCGGGGGTCAACAGTCCCCCGTGGACCAATCAGAGCCCGCCAAGGCTTAATTGTTTATTTGATTTTTTTGGGGACTTAAATGGCCGAATTTTCAAAAACTTAAAACACAAAATATTTTTATTTTATTTTTTTTCTATTTTTTTGTGATTTTTAATTAATTTTTGGAAATAAAAGTAAAATATATACAATATATAGCTATACATAGGTATATATACAATATATGATTTTTAATTTTGATTTTTAATTAGTTATTTTTATACATTTTTATTCCTATTTTATATTTTATTTATTTATAGGATAAAATGAGGAATAAAACGCTATTTTTATTTTATTTTTATTAATTATATACATAGGTTAAATAATTAGTTATGTACAATTATATACATGGTATATGTACACATATATTTTTGTATTTTTAATTTTCTAATTTTTATTTGATTTTTGTTTTGTTTCTTTTTATTTATTTTATGTACAATATATACAATAGAATATTTACAAAAAGTTTTGAAAATAAATTTTATTTATTTACAAGGTGAAATAAATGGGGATGGTGGTCTATGTACATGGTGAGGGGGTCTTTTTGGTCTTTTTAATTTTTGAATTTTTATTTTGTTTTTAATAGTTCTAAATATATACAAAATATATACAAACATATTTTTGGATGAGGAAAATATTATTTATTTATTTACATAAGTATGTACATATTAGCCCCTATCTCTCTCTACTTTTGTTTTTATGCGGTCAGGCCCATGTTGAGCCCTCCCTTGGGTTAGGTTGCTCAATATTTATTCTAAATATTTCCCTCTTTTTCTTTTTCATCTTTATTCTTTTATTTTTGCACAAAAACATGCTAATTATCTATATTTACAAACATGCATGCTTTTGCTAACTTTTCCTATTTACACATATCTACATGCATTTGCATAGGTTTTTGTAGCTAAAATATAAGAATAAAGAGTGATGAATGGGTATTCATCACAGATCCAACGGCTCTGGTGCGTTGTGGGGCTGCGAAGGACTCCTGGCTCGGATCGGATGGAGGTGGTGGAGCCACGTGCTAGATCCAACGGCTGCAATACTTCGTGGCTTGACCTGGCTGCTCAACGGTGATGATCGACCCCAGGGAGATCTGATGGTCAGTGCTGCTCCGTGGATGGACGGGCGGGATCTAAACTGGAGCTCGAGGCCGATCTGACGGTGGACGACGATCCTGGAAGAACTGGCGGCTGACGAACTTCGCTGGCCCTCTGCGTGTACGGTGGTCCTCGTCTACCGCTCCTGAGGTGCGGGAAAGCTTCGCCGTGAAGCCCCGCACCCGGTGCTCTGCTCCGATATAGGAGAGGGGCTCCAGAGAGCTCCGGCGACGTCGACGACCTGGAGCGGCTGTGCTCTGAAGTTCCGACCTCCAGATGAGGTCGATAGGTCTGGATACCTGCACAGGAAGAAAGAGGGGTCGAGGGCAAACTGCCTCGACCCGTCAGAGCGGGCGGAAGGTGAACGGTGATGCGAGATGAGGGCTCTCCGGCGAGCGGCGGAGGGAGAAGAGCCGGTACCATGCTCCGGGGCGAGCCAGGGGGAATGAAGGGGCGGAGCAGGTGGATAGGAGTCTGACGGAGATGATGGCAGTGACGGATGGTCAAATGGGTAGACGGAAGCGACTGGCGGAGGCGGCGGAGCTAAACTACCGGGAATCGAAAAATCTAAAGCTACGCTATTCTACTGGCTAACTACGCTACATGATGGCTGATGTCGACTGGGCTGAAGCTCGGTGAGCTTCTGGTCATTGCCTGCAAGGGGGCGTCGCTTCCCCGAGGCTGAGCGCGCTTGCGGCGGCGCACGGCGGAGTCAACCACCGGATCAATGGTTTCCTTGCAACTCGGGCCTCGCTTCCACTCCAAAGCACTCGCCTGTCACTCGGGTGGTCTGGAGGAGCTCCTTGGCGGCGAGCAGGAGTCCAAAGATGGCGTGAATAGGTCGCCGGTGACGACTTTAAATATGGTGGAAGATCCGAGAAGAAGGAGGTCGGGCGGGTGGCACGGAGCTCGGATCCACCAAACCCACCCTGGGCGAGGATCCTGGATGATCGGAGTGCAATCGGAGCCCGGGGTTTGGGTCGATGGCGGTCGGGTCAGGCGGGCAAAAGATCAAGAAAACGGGTCGGTTGCCTGACCCGCGAAAGAAGAAGGTCCGCAGGGGAAGTTGACCGGGGTCAACAAACCCCCGTGGACCAATCAGAAGCCGCCACGGATTTAAATTTTTGTTTATTTATTTTAGGCTAGAAAATAATGGAATTAGCAAAAACTTAAAACACAAAATATTTTTGTTTTAATTTTTTCTATTTTTTGGTGATTTTTAATTAATTTTTCAAAATAAAAATAAGGTATTTACATAATAGGGCTATATATAGGTATAGGGTTTTTAATTTTGATTTTTTAATTAGTTATTTTTATACAATTTTTTTATTCCTATTTTATATTTTATTTATTTATAGAGTAAAATGAGGAATAAAAGGATATTTTTATTTTATTTTTATTATTTATATACATAGGTGAAATAAAAAGTTATGTACAACTATGTACTTGGCATATGTACAATATATTTTTGTAATTTTAATTTTGTTATTTTTATTTGATTTTTGTTTTGTTTCTTTTTATTTATTTTATTTACAATATATAACATAGAATATTTACAAAAAGTTTTGCAAATAATTTTATTTATTTATAAGGTTAAATAAATAAGGAGGCATGGTCTATGTACATGGTGAAGGGATATTTTTGAATTTTTTATTTTTAAATTTTTATTTTGTTTTTAATAGTTTCTAGACATGTACAAATATTTACAAACATATTTTTGGGTGAGGAAAATATAATTTTATTTATTTACAAAAATATATACACATGAGCCCCTATCTCCCTCTACTTTGATTTTTATGCGGTCAGGCCCATGCTGAGCCCTCCCTTGGGTTAGGTTGCTCAATATTTATTCTAAATATTTCCCTTTTTTTCTTTTTTATCTTTATTCTTTTATTTTTGCACAAAAACATGCTAATTATAGATTTTTACAAAATGCATGCTTTTGCTAATGATTCCTATTTACAAATATCTACATGCATTTGCATAGGTTTTTGTAGCTAAAATATAAGAATAAAGAGTGATGAATGGGTATTCATCAGGTGACTATGAGGAGAGTGAGGAGGAGAGCGACGAGAGTGAAGGATCGGAGTAGATAACAATGCTTGTAGTAAATTTTAGTTTTTTCTTGAACATTTTTATTGTAATATTTCTAGTAGTGCCTAAGACTATGTAGAATTGAGAAACAATTTCTTTGTAACTATAAAGTGTCTTATTTACATCTTGAATTTTGAGTTTATGGAATGTGTTATTTGATTTCGCAGAGGGAGCGTGAATAAAACACCATGAACCTAGTATTTTTTTCCAGTCAGGGGTTATTGGAGACGGTTATAACCGTCCCCTACGGTGCTCCAGAAACGTCCCCCCCAGTTGAGGATAGCTCACGGGATGCAATTTTGTATTTCAAAGACTAATGGGAACGGTTACAACCGTCCCCTATAAGTTTCTGTTGGCGTCGCTATAGACCCCATACTAGATGGGACGGTCGCAATCGTCCCCTTTAATTGACAATGGCGATGGTTATATCCGTCCCTTCAGAATGTTAAACACCCTCCGTCTCATTTTAGCGGCCAAGGGAACCAACGGGGACGGTTAAACCCGTCGCTAATGGTCTTCTGTTGCCGTCCCCTTTAGCGCTAGCCAACGTAGGGGACGGTTACAACCGTCCCGTGTGGTTATCAATAGGGACGGTTACGACCGCCCCGTCTTCTTCCAAGGACCTCGCTGGCATAATTTCGTGTCAATGAGGGCTATAAGGGACGGTTACAACCGTCCCTTAAAGCCTTCTGCTGGCGTCGCAAACGGCTTTCTTTCTGGAAGGGACGGTCACAACCGTCCCCTCTATGACTCAAGAGGGACGGTTACGACCATCCCCAATGTTTGACATCAGTTCACTGTCGCGGATATCGACTAGTGGGATCAAATGGATACGGTGTAAACCGTCCCCACAGGTCTTCTGTGCCCATCGCAAAATGATTGCACACCATTAGGGATGGTTACAACCGTCCCCCAAGCTTCTAAGATGGGGACGGTGACAACCGCCCCTACTATTAGTGGTACTAGGGACGGTTGGAACCGTCCCCAAAGTTGATCATTACAGGGCGGTCGCAACCGTCCCCAATGGTTTATTAAAAGAGACGTTCGTGATAACCGTCCCATCTAGGCAAATGAGACGGTGGAAGAAGGGATGATTTTGCGACCGTCCCCAATGATCAAAAGGGACGGTTATAACGACAAAGAGGACGGTCCTTGACCGTCCCCTTAGAGCCACCGGCCTGTAGTGTTTGGGCAGGGATCAATTTACCTGATGTTGCATCTTCAGGGGTTAGAGAGTTCTGGGAGTCCATTGGTCGGTTCGGGATGTGCACACTCGCTGAGAAACAACATGCAGCATCAATTTTGTGGGCGATCTGGTTGGCAATAAATGGAACTATTTTTCGTGGGGAACGATGTTATATTGAAAATGTAATAAAGCATTCCAGACTCTTATATGAGTCTTGGTCACTGTAACCATTGTACGTAACATGTGAATAAAAGTTTTTGGATGTCCTCCTTCACGGTGTGACATACTTTTTCCTTTCAAAAAAAACAATATATGATATTTTAGAGAAATATCAAAAAATATTTAATGTATAAATAATTAATTACAATGAACCGAAAACATCGTAAAAGCCGACTTCCAAGGTTTATAACTATTTATAGAAAACTTCAAATTGACCAAACTTACTTTTAAACTTCCTTTTATAACTAATACTATTTATTAAAAATATTAAAAAATATTAGAATAAATGGGTGAGTTTTGACGTTTTGACCCCTTTCTATATATGCACTATATGTATAAACTTCTCTATTTCCTAATTAATTATTATTAACGTCATTTAACATAATTCTTTTTCTAATGTGTTTCTAAAAATAATATAAAAATATAACTTAAGTTAAAATGCCAATAAATCCTGAAGCCACGAAGCCGTGATCCAAAATTTTCGAACCTCATAACTCAGCCATATGGACTCCGAATTGGGCAAACTCACTTTTAAAATTCATTTTATAGAATTATCTATCAAATGACATTGATTTCGCTAAAATTTGGAGCTAAATGCAAAAAATAGGTTTTGAGACCCTATTGATATAAAATGTACAATTTATCTTAATTTTATCCTATTTAATATATACCATCCCTTATATTTTTATACTTTATTAATATTCTATTAATAAATTAAAATAAATAAAAATTTAAGTTACGAAATATAAGTCAATATCCATATCTAACACGCTTTAAAAATATACAAAAGCTCCTTATAATATCTGCAGCACGTAAGGAACACAGATACAGCCTATACCTAGAATTTATATACAAAGTTGATCAGTATAACTTAATAGGTGTTTCTAGGATTTTTACGCACAATATAATAAACAATTTTTTTGATGTTTTTAACTTTGTTTTAATATGCGTCCTTATGTATTATTAGTGTTTTTGTTCAATGTAATGGCCGGGCGTCATTATGTGAGTTTAAATATGCGACCAGATCCATACTTCTAGCCGAAGAGGTTGAGTAAAGCTTGGCTGCAATATGACACAGATGATAGTTGTGGCTTCTGGCTACCATTGGTTCCACATAGTAGACTGATCTAGATATCAATCAGTTGAATACTAGTTAGTTGACCAAGTTAAATCCCTGGCTGACTGAGAGTATTGCATTAACAACTGTATAACTATATAACTAAGGTTAAATTCACAATCTACCGAGCATGAGATCAGTGGACCGAATTTTGCGGCCATTTGATTGCGGATCAACAACCTGTGAGCTGAGGTAGCACCTAAAATGGGGAATAAATACTAGACCCCAATTGCCCAAGATATTGATACCTTACGCAGGTCATACAACTAATCAGAAAATCCACTGATTGATTGGGGACCGTATGTAGAGTAGTTGCCATTTGATATATATGCCTATTAGGTTGAAAGCTTGATGATGCACAAAATGGGTTTGTTGCAAAAATCTCGTAATTTCTCGAGAAAATGTATTTCATTTTGTTGTATTCATCCGGCTTCAAGTGAATATTGTGTCTTCCCTCGCGTTCGAATTATCTAAGTTTCGTTCCTGTCAATATCCTTAGGCATCGGCCATGCATCTTCAATTAAAATATTTCTGATCTATTTCATCATATGTACATGCCGAAGGGGAAAAAATCCTCTATGTTATGCTGACAGTAGCAGCATGCTGACGATAATATTAGACACACCCCATCCACACAGATTCGCGCAACAATCTACAAAATTAAAGAAATGATCTTTAAAAAGATATTTGGTAATACGTCGTTTTCTTTAGCAACTTCTCCATATACTGTGTTTACAGTCCATAACTTGGAACACCGACGTAGCAATATAGTTATATTGTTGAGTAACTGATGGGAAGCTTGTATAAATTTAAGCGGCAGTGATAACCTCACATTTCAATATAAATGTTTGGTAATGGTGTTCATCGTAACCTCTGCAGTGAGGCATGCTAAAGTAAATTCTACTTAATTACGGTTATACGTATGTTATGTGAGAATTAAGAAGAAAGGTTTGACTGGGTGATTAGAGCGAAGGAAGGGCAGTGGGGTTGCACCCAATCACAGATGCCCTCCATGTCGTGATGTGTGCCTCAGTTTTGTTGCCATCCCTTACTCCACTGGTATCTATCTCTCTATGTATCTTTCTCCATTAACATCACATGATAGGGTTTGGCAGTTGTTGGGTGCAAGCGGGAGAGGGGACCGTATGTAGAGTAGAGGCGGCCATGACAACTGTGCATCAGCATATCCAACCCAATACCCTTCCATCCCCTTAAGTACAGTCGGCAATCCACATAATATCAGATTATATCTCCCACTTACCCAAGGAGGTGGTATTTAATACGTATAGATCTTAATTAAGGTTATGGCAGTCCAGGCGGTCCATCACCATAAATATGCAAATGAAGCGCGGATGGATGTGTATGCATAATGCAGTTGTTGAATTAGCTGTAAATTGTTCTACTAAAAAAATCAACTGTTTCGTGTTGATTGACGATTGTTGGGTACAGTAGGAACAACACTATATGAGATTACAATTTTTGTGCGAAAAATAATAATAAATTTGACTGGTTTACATTGCATTCAGACTGAAATTTCACGTGGATGCATGCCTGATTTCATACATATTTTAACCCAGAGATGTTGAAATTTTCATCTGACAGAGTTATGGCTGCGAATGCATGCAAGTGAAGAGGGGTGGTTTGCCAAGCGACGGCCGGGGAAGTGTTTAATATGCTGTTAGTGTGGATCAGTGGTCTGCGTCCCCGCAAATAGGGCATGGCAGGTGGGGATGGAATGGGTCCCCCATGCAAGCAAGCAAGGCCCTTTTGCTTTTTCTTTGTTTGCTGGCAAAGGGCATGATGGAGAGAACCAAGTGTAGACCTGCTCTCATGTGTGTAGCAGCTTGGCCCAGTACTGCGCAACAGTGTAAGCCCCATACGCCTGTGTTTTGTTGCACATATTGCTCTCCCCATGTAAGATCCCAACACCCCCTCCATGATGCCCCTGCCATATAAATCATATATCAATAACTTCAACGTCTCTCTCTTTCTCATGTGTCCGTGCATGCGATAAGTTACCTCAACCACGCCTGATCTATTACATCCAGTAAAATTCGAATAAGCTAACTTGTAAAAGTAGATAATGTCATTATTGTATTTGGGACAGTCGGACAGAGAAGTACATCAAGTGTATATGGTATACTTGTACGTTTCCGCGTCATGCATGTATGGGTATGTATGGCGCATTCGCTGTATCCGTCTGTATTTGTTTGTCCCCCAGTGGGAAGGGAAAGCGTCATGTAAATTAAGAACCAATCTCAGAATCGGGCATATAGGCCCAGGAAGAGTGGGGATGGGGAGGAGGGGGTGTGGGGATGACACTTTGGTACCACAAGGGCCAACTCTAGGAATTTAATGGGAGGCGTGAGGAGGTGTAGCTTGGGTGTAGTTGGTCACAGCATGAGCATAAAGGGGGGACTTGGAGAAGTACCTATAGGTAGAGATAGAGATGGAACGATAGTCCAAAAGTTTTGATTGAGAGAGAGAGAGAGAGATGGAGAATATAAAAAGATGGTACCAATCTAGTTGGCTGGTGTGTTTTAAGATAAAGCCTGGCTCCTGGGGACCTCCCTATACTTACCCTCCCCACCATTTATTCAGATGAGAGACTCTTGGCTTCATCTGAAAGTTACATTAACTTGTCTTTACCTCTGAAATAGATCGGTGCATGTTTAGATGCATGTGTTCCTTTTTACGCTAGTGTTTTTACTGTATAAACATGTAAGGAATTTGGCAGTCTATTCAAGCAGCTTCTTCCTCTTCTTTACACCACAACTTGTAATATTATGGCAGGAATTACTGACGGTTATAATACAGAAAATGGAAGGTATTCTAGGTCAAATATTGCTTATACAACTCTTCAGTTTTTCCTTCTGTTTTTTATAATGTTAATGTCACAGTAAGTAAGCAATGAATATGTATACTTACTGAAAAATGGTTGCTTTGCTACAGGAGTTTTCTGGAAGGGCACAACGACTTGCATACTATTTAGTGGATCGAATTTCAAAAGAGAAGGTATACAATATTATCATGTTAGTGATCTCATGCATCCACCTTCCCAGCTTGCCTTCTGTTTCCTATATAATTCAACACTCTGCAAAAATGTGGCCTTCCTAACTTTTTCCTTGCTCTACTCCACTAGAACCTGACAAAAGGGGGCTTGCAGTTCCCCATCTCCTTAATTGGCTTCTTCCCGTTCAACAGTATCCTATACATGATGTATATGAGTAAGATCATAGTGAAATATGTCCTGCAACTGAGATGGCTAGTTTGTATAGTGTTGTTGAATAGTAGGGATCAGTAGCAGTGGTCTAACAGAAGCAGATCCCCCAATTCCTTTCTATTTAGATCTAACGAACCCTCCTTCATTCAGATAGATACATAGAGTCAGATCCCTATCTCCCTTTTCTCTAACTTTTTTTTCTATTTGTCCACTTTTTTTATTTTTTATTTACTGAACCCACATAGCTGTACTCTCTCTCTCATAAATTGCCATGATATCAACTTCAGAGAAAACCGTTGAAGCATTGGTGTAATGTCGCTATCCGCCCTCATTGTATATCATTACTCATATTCTCATGTGCTTTTGCATGCACACATTTTGAAAGGGAGCCAATTGGTTTTACCCAATATTACATATCATTCTTGAATTTCGCCAAAAACTAAATTGGACTAGCACTCATTTGTTGAGGTGCTACATGTAACCAAATAATAGCCTACCTAGACTAAAGGTCGTATGTGTCACAAGCGAATCAGGATAAAAACTAAAGAATTTCTATTTCTTTATTTTTTGGGGTAAGCCATAAGGTCAAACTCGAGGAGACATGCTTTCAACTAGGTGAGTGTCTAGATCTCTTAGGGTGCTGGTTTTACTTTGCGTAATTTCATGGGTTTTTGGAGTTTTTTTTTTGCATCTTATCTTTGTGTGTTTGGAATTATAATTTTTAACTAGTTTTTGTTATACCTATGACAATACAAGAAAATTGACCTAATATAACAAAGAATTTGATTATTCATTGTCATATCTTCTGATGTTAAATACAAATCAACGAATATTGTTCATTATAAAATTAACTTTTCTTCCTGAAATTAACAAAGAAAGTCATAAAGGTTCAGATAGAAACGACTATTTGTTGACTTATTAATTGAAATTGTACTAATCGTTGTTAATTAACAACAATTAGAAGAAAAAATCAATGTATAATCATTGTTAAATGATTCGTTTGTAGGAATATAACAACGAATAAGTTATTCGTTGGAAATTAAAGAAAATATGATAGATAATATTCCTTGTCGTATATTTAATAATGGGATGTATTACAACAAATGAAAATAAATTGTTTAACTTAGATTAATTTTGGTATAGTGTGTATAAGAATATATAGGTATAATGCTTTATTTTTTATAAGGACTATATCGTAATATTTTATGTTTTGGATTTATAATTTTTATTATCCTTTTTGTTTTGTAATTTTTAGTTGATTTTTAAAAACTTAATTTTATTTTTAAAACAATTTAAATTATATACATATAAGAGGGTCCTAGTTCTTCCTAAAGGAGGGTCTTAATTCTCACAAGTTGGAATAATAATTGCAAAATTTAAGCATGAAAATATTTTAAATTAGTTGTCAAAATTTAAAAAATGGCATATGCATGGAAAAAATCACCACATTTTAAAAAAAAATAAAAATAATCACAATAAAAAATTCTAACAAAAAATGTAATTTTAAGTCTAAAACACGAAATGAATGATAATGAATAAAAAGAAATTAAATAAATCCGCTCAAGTCCTAAAAAAACTAGTTGTAATTACCTAAACCTTCTAGGGAACATGTGAGGGTACAAATATTGAACTTAAAAATCCTACAGGGCTCAGTGAAAATTTCACTCCCCTTCAACAATCAAAAATTTAGATTAGATATGGCGCTTTTATTCACAGTCGTAGATCATGCCACATGTTGTGTCATTGTTGTTCATCTCCAATGAAAGCTCAGTCCAGTGGGGTAGAGATGTAGTGGAGCTTAGGTAATGCGAAGCTTGCTCCGCTTTGAAGTAGGGGCATCTCCAATACTCATCTTTCTTTAGCAAAGGTATGGGGAGCTTCCTCAACTCTTGGATTTCGATTCATAATTATATGGTCTTAGTAGATGGTTAGATGGTTTGTTCTTGATTGATAAACAAAGGTCTAAGTCACTCTCCAACCATTCACCAAGACATTAAAAGATGCTTAGAAGTGCTTGGCAACCTATACAAAAAGAATGAGAGTATCAATAGCTATCGAATTCCTGTAAGATCTAGCCCCCAAGAAAGACGATGTTTCCTAAAAATTTAAAATTATAAGGATTCTCTACCAGCTATTGATGAACTCAGATTTCATCTACCTAAGAACTGAAAATTGCACAAAATACATTAACACATTCATACATAATATCATTATTACAAATGTATGTCTATAAATAAGAATAATCAATTAACATAAAAAACATCTAAAAAATGTGCAAAAAGAAAATCCAAAAAATAAATTAAAATGATAAGCTACATGCATGCATGTGTATGCAGACTGACCCATGAAATCAGAACAAATAAGCTCGTAAGTTCTAGTTCTAACCCTCAACCAGATATTGAGTTCTAGGCCTTGATCGCATCAATAAAAAGTAAGAAAAAGAAACTAGATAAAAGGATATCTCATTGTACGTAAAATCTTAAGAATACATACATACATACACAAACTTCATACAACTACATCTATTTTTACACAACCCAGAATGAATTAATTCCTCTAGGAGAAATATCGCAAGTATTTTGAAAAATAAAATACCCCCAGAAGCTCATGCCTTATCATTAGTGGCTTGATGAGAGATTAATTGCGTCGTTTACTTTTTTTAAATTCAAACACTCAAAGTCAGGGACTATCACATTGGCATTTTTATTTTATTCTTATTCATTCTAATCTCTAAAAAATATATTAGTTAGCTTTTACATCATATTTCATTTCTATTTTTATTTTATAAAAAAATATTGTATTTTTATCGTTAAATTCAAAATACATAAAACTTTGCATATAAAATATTTAATTCATTTAATAGTTAGAAATTTTAAATAATATATTATGCATTCCTTGTTGAGTAAGCTATTCAAATAATATAATCTTAGGATGTTTAGGTCTCAGTTTGATATAAAAATCTAATTTACAAGACAATACAAAAAAAACTAATTTACAAGACAATATAGTTTCCCTTTTAGAAATAATTTTAAACCCTTATTTCTTTAAATTTTGTTTTAATTTAACAAACTAAGGTTTTTATATGTTGAATGTTAAGAATTGCATGGAGGAATTCTAAGGTATAACAATTTCAAATAAATATATTTAAGGAAATTATGCAGAATCACGAAGTAGTGTGTGGAATTATTAAAGCACACAATATAAGAAAGATTTTTAAAAGTAATGTATACGTCAATAAATCTCTTGATAATAATAATGTTACCATCATATTGTTCAAATTTAGGTGGAGATCAGTAGCATTAACCTCGGGAGTGTCAAAGAGAAGATGAAGATTAAATTTTTTTGCATCAAGTCACAAACTATTTTATATATTAGCCCATAGTTTGGCAGTAAGTTTTTAATATTACAGTTTTTAAATGCTTTTGGGTCATACAACTTTGCATGTGTCATATAGTTTGGAATTCAGTTTTATCCATGATATCTACAACTTAGTATTCAAATTTTATGTTGAATAGATGTGATTCTTCAAGTTTAATATATGCTGGAAAATTATACTTTTAATCTTTGTATATGCAAAATGCTATATATGAATTGAGATTTCCAATATTAATAAAACCACAAAGTTTTACATATGACGGACACAAAATTGGTACTTTTAATTTTTTTTTTCTATAAAATTCATTTATCAAATATATATGTATCAAATTCATTATTATATCGAGATATTTGTATTTTGTAATTAAATATTTCAAAGAGGAAAGGGAGCCTACTTTGTGAAGAAGGTAACCCTACCTACTTCACATCCAATTTTTGCAAATTTTTTTATTTTTTTTGAAAAATATCACCATGGATTTTCATAATTATATCCCTCTAATATGTCATTCAAATTTCATCAGAAACAGAAACTCTTACGGCCTTCATCCAGAACATGTAAAATACAGCAAATCTGTGACCGTTAAAAAATGAATGTCTGGATGGAGGTCATAAGAGTCTCTGTTTCTGATGAAATTTGAATGACATATTAAAGGGATATAATTATAAAAACCCATGGTGACATTTTTGAAAAAAATAAAAAATTTTGCAAAAAATGAAATGTGAAGTAGGTAAGTTACCTACTTCACAAAGTAAGCTCCCTTTCCTTTATTTCAAAATAGATATATTATGTGAAGAGAACAAGGTGGCATATAGGGGGAACTTTGTGTGGAGAGTGCTCTTTTAACAGCGCTTCGATGCCGAAGATGGAACTTCTGGCTTGTCAAATTATACCCATTTTGCTAAATAGTCTATCTTATTTTTTTACTAATTAGAAATATTTTAAATTTTATTTAGGAAAACATTCAATGGTAGGTTTTTTTGTTATATATGACTAGGTGTTCGGCGTTCCTTAAACGTCAAAATTAAATACAAAACATCGAAAAAAATGAAGGTTTTTATCACTTGTGCCCCTCCGAGATATCGTAATTACAGTTATGCCCCTATCTTTTTGGTAAGTTGTGCCCCTTACTTCTTGCTAATTTATCACTTGTGCCCCTCCGAGATATCGTAATTACAGTTATGCCCCTATCTTTTTGGTAATATCAGTTGTGCCCCTCACTTCTTGCTAATTTATCACTTGTGCCCCTCGGGTTAGTGACCGTCCATCCAGAGTGCAAACGGACGTTAACTTTGAGGATATAAGCAGAATTAATTAAAAAAAAGTTCAATGGTCATTTTACACCCTCTTCCTCATCCTCTTCTTCTTCCTCCTCTTCCCCCATCCTCTTCCTCCTCCTCCAACCTCCTCCCTCTCCGTCCGGAACTCCTCTCCCACCTCCGGCCTGCCCTCTTCCTCCGCTCCAGCCTGCCCCCTCCTCCGCCCCAGCCTCCCTACTCCCCCTCCATCGCGGGCACCGCCCCTCTCGTCGGCATCTTCGCCAAATTAAACGGCGACTCTAAATTCTCAGGAAAGCTGCACCTATCGAAAAACGGTACAGCTTTCAAAGATGTGATGTGCATCATGCATTCAATTGAGATTCTTCACAGGTCCGTCTCTTTCTCATCTGATATTCGCGACGCGGCATTACTCGAAATCAAGTACACAGAGTTAACCACCATCTTCACCATTGATTCGTGACATTGATTAGCTAACAGAAGCACGTTGATTGTGCTGCAGGGGATCAAAGTCCAATTGAGTTCGTTTATTCAATCACGCTGCGCTGCCCTCATGGGCCCTAAGCAAAAGAGAAGAAAAGGACCCCCTATAAAAATCATTTATTTTTTAATTTATAAATTTCTTATAAACAAAGTTCTTTAAATTTTAAAAAGAACTATTTTTTTTTAAGGAAAAAGGGTGTCACACCGTAAAGGAGGACACCCAAAAACTTATATTCACAAGTTAAGTACAAAGGTTACAATGACCAAGACTCATATAGGAGTCTGGAATGATCTATTACATTTTCAATATAACACCTTTCCCCACGAAATATAGTTCCATTCCTTGCCAACCAAATCGCCCACAAAACTGATGCCGCATGTTGCTTCACGTCGATGGTGCACGTCCCAGAACGACCAATGGACTCCCAAAACTCTCTAAACCCTATTGGTGCAACAACAGGTAAGCTGACCCCTGCCCAAATCTGCCTCGATGAAGAACAAATAAAAAAAAGATGATTAGTATCCTCCACCTCCTCTCCACACCGCATGCATGAGCTGCTAGCCCCAAAGAGCCTGGCCCTCCGAGCGTCGGTCATCAACCGCTCTCTCTCGAACAACCAGAGAAAAACTTTCACTCTGTTAGGAATCCTCCAAGACCAGATTTGCCATAAGCTTGGTATCGCAATTCCCGGATCAAAGACGATGGAAGCATATACAACCTTATATGCTTTCTTCACACTAAAAGCACCATCAACCCATCTCCAATGATTATCTCCATCACCACCCCTCGGCACAGTATCCAGATGTGGAGAAATCAGCGGAAGCACCGAGCACACTCCACGCCAAAAATTTGAAGGTTTCACCCTTCTGCTAGGACGCCAATCCAGGTTTCCAGTCACACCATAGATCATCCTCAGAAGCGTACAAAGTGTATCAGAACCATCACCCCATATACGAATGATCCATTTTGCCAGAAGAGCTTTGTTCATCGCCTCAAGGTTTAGAACTCCCAAGTCACCATCGGCCTTGGTAAGCGTCACAGCCCCCCAAGAAACAAGCGGAGTGCCAGCCCAAAAGAATTTACGCATCAGAGTCTCCAATCGTCCTCGAATACCAATCGGGAGCAAGCGAGAAGATAGAAAAAAGACAGAGATCGCACAAAGTACCGACCTCAAGATCACCAAACGTCCGCCTCGTGATAAGCATGAAGCACGCCATCCCGCAAGCTTGCTCTCAAGTCTCTCAACCACAGGAGACCAGTCTGATTGCCTCAAACGACCATCCACCACAGGTAACCCTAAATAGGTGAAAGGTAGAGTCCCACGCCGCGAACGTAGGAAAGCACCACAAGCCTCGATCTCCCCCTCAACAAGACCAAAGGGGATAAAAACTGATTTCTCCACGTTGAGCTTCAGCCCTGACACCTTCCCAAATATCTCCAAAACTACAGCAATTCGCTCCGCTTCATGAGAACCACCTTCCACAAATAGAACCGTGTCATCAGCATACTGCAGCAAAGGGATAGATAAACCATTTAAAGTATAACCCTTGAAGAAGTTTCCCTCCACCGCACGAGTCACCATCCTTGACAATGCGTCTGCCACAATGACAAAAAGAAGGGGAGCCAACGGGCAGCCCTGCCTAACCCCCCTTTGAGGCTGAAACCCCCCTCCCCCCTCCTGTTTACCATTGATTAGCACCGAGCACGAAGATGTCGTCACACACCTCTTCATCCATGAGATCCACTCCTCCGGGAAGCCACGTATGGAAAGAGATGCCCAGATGAACTTCCAGCTGACACAGTCATACGCTTTGGAGAAATCAATCTTCCAAAGAAAACCATTGACCCTCCTTCTTTTCCAATCTGCAACAATTTCTGAAGCAATGACCACACCATCCATCATAAGCCTGCCAGGGACAAAAGACGTCTGCGAATCATTGATAATGTTACTTAGAACTACATGCAATCTATTCGCAAGCACTTTCGCAACAATGAGGTAGATGGCATTTGAAAGGGCAATAGGCCTGCAGTCCTCAATTCGATCCATCAACTCCCTCTTTGGCAGGAGGAAAATTAAAGAGCGATTCAGCCGATCAAAACCACGATTCTCTCCTCTCAGCTCCTCCACCACAGCCAGCACATCCTGCCCCACCAGGTCCCAGAACTCACGAAAGAAGAAAACCGGAAATCCATCTGGCCCCGGAGAGCCATCCGCATTCAATTCAAGCACCGCAGCATAAACCTCCCGAATAGTGAATGGGGAAATCAATTGATCCTTCTGGACCTGAGAAACCTGAGGTACCTCTCTGTCATACCAACGAACCCCACCGAGGTGGTCCCTCCTACTCATCTCCCTGAAATGCTCAACCACTGCAGTCCCGATTTCCCTTTCTCTATCAATGCGCACTCCCCTGACCTCCAAAGAGTGGATGAAATTTTGTCGTCTCCTTCCATTTGCCACAGCATGAAAAAATCTCGTATTTGCGTCGCCCTCCCTTAACCAAGTTTGGCGTGAACGCTATCTCCACTCAAGCTCTCTTTTCTTGTCCTCCTCCAGTAACACCCTGTGATGGACCGACCTCATCAGCTTCTCCTCCTCAGATAGATCCCTGGTATCTTCAATTCGATCAAGTCTAGCCACTTCAGCCTGAGCCAGATCCCTTCTCTCATTACGGCGCGTTCTGAGTTCCCTACGGAACGTCATCAACATTGACCTAACTGCTTTCAAACGAGCCGCCATATCTCTGGAAGCCGAACCACAAGAATCAACCTCTCTCCAGCATTGGGCAACGCGACCCCTGAGGTCCTCCTCCAAGAGCCAAGAACGCTCGAACCGAAAGATGCTGCCCAACCGAGTCGACTCACCAGAGTCCCAAAAGATAGGTGTATGATCAGAATGACAACGTGGCAAGGAGCTAGTACACGCCAGCGGAAAGGCCTCCAGCAACTCCGTCGAACAAAGAAACCAATCCAGCCTGGATCTTGAGGAAGTATTTCTCCACGTATAATGAGAATTCAAAGCATCAAATACCTCCAAGGAGTGCCCCTCAACGAACTCCCTGAAAGCAGGCGAGCCAGGATCCAATCCTCCCCGATCCCGAGGACGATCCGAGGATAATAAGGTTACATTGAAATCACCACCAATGAGCTAAGGGAGGTCTTCATACCTCGCCTGTGCCAGACTAAGCTCCTCCCAAAGCCCTGAACCAGCATGCGCACCTGAAGGACCATATACTGCAGAAAAAAGGAAGCGGACACCATCGGCCCTACGCACCAAAACGACTGACAATGAGAGCTGCCCCTCCGTCGAATCTTGCAACTCCAGGGAGTCGCCATTCCAGCCAACAAGGATGCCTCCTGAAGCACCAATTGAAGGGACCGCTTTGAATTCAGAAAGCCTAACCCCAGACAATGATCTCCACCGAGGAAGGTCCCACGTCTGCACCTTCGTCTCTTGCAAGCACACCACATCCGCTCTCCACTCATCTATCAAAGAACTGACAGCTCGTCTCTTGTCTAGCTGCCCCAGGCCACGAACATTCCACGAGACAATCTTCATTTATCAACAAAGGGGGGATCCCCCGCCAACTCCACTCGAATATATTGAGCCACTTGTTGTCTCAAACTATCCACTGACCTCTTTTCTACCGACCCTCCTCTTTCTACATACTCATTACTCTCCAACGAAAGCTGAACACCCGAGGCACACTGCTCAGCACCTCCCACGACTTCAACCAGCGTCCCTGTCCCACCGTCCACACGTCGCCGCTTTCTGGATGTAGGGGAGCATGCATCCGAAATCGGTGACCTCTCCAGCCCATCCAGAGCATTTCCACTGCCCAAATCCCTTCTCCTCACCCATTTCCCCGCACGATCCCTGCACCCCCCAGCCTCCTTCCCCATGCTCCCGAAAGAAAACAAACCTCCTCCTCTGCCTGAAAGCGCAACCTCGTTTGGCTGCACCAGCATCACGCGGTCGAGGCCAGAGTAACATGAAAAGTCGACTGCGAAAGTCACGGGCGCAGCATCCAAAGGAAAACTCGGGCCAACATTTTCCACGTCACACCCCATAATCAAATCCCTCTGCATGGAACCCCCTAGGATCGTGCATGAAAAGTTTCCATATATCGGAAGGTGCTCCCCTGTCAAAGTTACAGACGTGTGATTTTGAAAATCCTCCAAATTTGGCACCCCATATTTATTGCAAGAATTAACTCCTCCCATCAATGGCACCGGGAATTGCGGTGCAACTCCCCCGGGGAGATCAAGCGGCTCGTGTCCGACGACCGCCTCCACCGCGACCGGCGACGAAGGCCCACGAGTCTCCGGCTCATCCACCTTTCCATCTCCCCCGCGATCGGAACCGACAACGCCCCCGGACCTACTAGAAATAGATGAGGACGCACTGTCCACCACCGTAAGGCCAAGAATGAAGGAAGTTCGACCCACGACCATGGTTGTCTTCTCCGGCAGAGGACAAGACGTCCCCGATAACTCCACCAAAATGTCAGTACCACCACCAGCCTTGAGACCGTCCGAGAGCATCGCAACCACCTTTCCAAACGGCAACAAGCAATCCCGGATAACTCCAAGAGTCCTACACCTCAACGGAACTCCAGAAAGCAGCACCCGTCTCGACAGCGGCCCTGCTGCCGCCGCAGCCCCGTCGCGGAACCGAGCCCTACGCCATGGATGAACCACCACAGAGCCGGTGCCTCCCTTCAGGAGACTCGCCTCTTGTTGCTCAGAAAGACCACGGGCACACACGACCCCGCCGCTGACCGCCACGACGTCACCTTCGAAACTCAAACCCAGCACTGATAAAAGGTCTTCCATCGCTCGTAGCGAGTCACCGGCATAAGCATCCGAGACCAGAAAATGATTTCTGCTTGTCACAGCTTCTTCCGAAGCCCGAAACTTTGGCCTCCAGGTTCCCCGACGATGACAGACATTGCTCCGATGCCCCACTCCATTGCATTTGAAGCACACGACATCCTTGGAACACGACCTGGCGAAATGCCCGAAATCACCACACCTAAAGCACCGGCCAGAACCCGAGTGCTTCCTCCTTCGGCCACCCTTCGCCACGACCGAAGACCAGCCCGCCTCAACGTCATCCTAGGCCATCTCCACATCCGTACCCACCTCGGCTCCTTCCGCAGCACTTCTTCCCCTCCCTCGCTCAGGCCCCCTCTCACGCCCATGCTCCCTCGTTCTCCCTCTCTTTGCCTCCCTCCCACGCTCCCTCTCCGCCGCTCCCCCTCGCTCGCGCTCCCTCGCTCTCCCTCGCTCTGGCTCCCTCGCTCTCCCACGCTCTAAGAACTATATATGTTTATGATCAACGAGCATCAAATAATAAGTAATGAGTTAAAATTATAAAAAAAAATAATTTCTACAATCGAAATAGATATCTATGGATATAATGCAACTCAAGGAACGTAAGTACAAACAAAAGCTAATGGGAAATAGCTAGCAAAAAATGTACGACATTGTTTTTTAAGTTGGGATTGTAGAGAATGTTCAAGCACAGAAGCACATATATCTATTGACTACAATAACAAAAATATTTAAAAATTAAGAGTTTCATCTCTTAATGTCTATTTTTCATATCATATGAGCCGAAAAAATATAGTTAGAGAATAATAATATTCAAGCAAGAAGCACTAAACAATTAATACATTAAAAAATAAACATGATTTAAACAGACAATAAAATAATAGTTATGGAAAAATAATCAAGTCGTCAGCTTTTTAGTTGACAGTACGAATTCATAAAATAATCATGATTTGTGAATCTAAGAAAAAAATTACAATGCACAAATATAAAAAATATCATTAACTAAGACCGTGATTTGCGAGTGCTCAACAACAACAAGTCATAAATTGAAAGCAAGACAAATTGCAGCAGTGGCAGAAATCGCAAATCACAAGATGAAGAGGTCATATTTGTCTCCAAAGGACACATTTAAGTTCAATATGGGGTCTTAACTTTTAAAATATTAATGTGGCATTGGGGAACCCAAAGGATTTTTTGACATTTAGGAATATGAAGAGTCAAATGACACATACAAATGTAAATAATTAATGGACATGTGTAGTCATTTAGACATTGGATTGATATTTGATAGTGATGAAAACGGATACAGATATACTCGAATATCTACGTATAGTATTCGAAAAAATATCAAACACGGATATCCGTATCCAAATATTAATCAAATACGAATCGAATATGGATTGAAAATTTTTTTGGATATGGATGCAGATAATGGCTTGAATATCCGGATCCGGATATCAGAATAAAACATTTAATATATTAGTTAATATATTACAAGAAACAACCCCATGTTATTATATTAGTAGTAGATATTATATAATACAATATATCAATGATATTAATAAACTTCCGTTTATTTGAAGATGGGCACGCACAAAAGTTACAAAATGATATCCTCCTTTAGCTTCGGGTTAGAACGCATGTCACCTCGACGATCCCTTTTGTCAGGATGCAACTTATTTATATTTCATTATCAATTTTTAAAATCGTTGTAAACTTTGATTAAATATCAATTCGTATTCGTATGTGATCATTAATAGACTCCTATTTGGATTCCATATTTATTGGATCCATATTTGGATTCACTCTTTCACTGGTTCATATTTGGATTAGTTCTTTACTTAATCTGTATTCAGGTTCGCTCTTTATTCGATCCATATTCGTATTCGATAAATATTTGATTCGTGTCCATATTTTTAAGGATACGATTTCCTTAATGCATATCCGAATCATATATGTATATGTATTCGTATTCGATAAAGATAGAGCGAATATGGATATAGAAATAGGCATATTTGATCTGTATCCATTGATTTTCATCCCTAGTATTTGAAATAAAAATAATAAAAACTAACTATATGTAGATGATTTAAAAACGGGCCCCAAAAATTGCGGGGCCCTGGGCCATTGCACCCCGAGACGAGGCTCAGGGACGGCCCTGTCTGCAAACACCTCCTGTGGCGATGCACGCATCAGAAACATGTGTTAAAAATGAAACATACTTAAATTTCGCAACAATCCGAACCTGGTGATCGGGGACATCCCGGATGCTGCTCACGTCCTGCGAATTCGGGGGCGGGGGGAGGTCGGGGCGGAGGGAGGTTGGGGCGGACCTCGGAGCGGGGGCGGGGGGAGGTCCGGGCGGAGGGAGGTCGGGGCGGAGCTCGGGACGGGGGGCCGGGGGAGGTCGGGGCGGAGGGAGGCTGGGGTGAAGCTCGAGGCAGGGGGCCGGGGGAGGAGTTCCGGACGGAGAGGGAGGAGGAGGAGGTTGGAGGAGGAAGAAGAGGATGGGGGAATAGGAAGAAGAAGAGGAGTCTGGAAAATAATACCCCTCTTAACTGCACCAAGGTTTGAAAAAACCATGGTTAAGTCAATCACTGACGGTCAATCTGACGGAAGGGCACAAGTGATAACGGAGAAAGAAGTGAGGGGCACAACTGATATTACCAAAAAGATAGGGGTATATCTGAAATTGCGATATCTCGGAGGGGCACAAGTGATAAAAACACAAAAAAATAATATAACATCGACATTTAAATATTTTCATGTAGCATTACCTAGTTCAAATCAAGGTTTCAAATTTCGATACCGGGTATCGTTTCGGTACCATGTCGAAATGAAATTTCGGTAAATTTCGATGATATTTCGCCCAAATCGAGCAATTTCTGTGAAGGAATGATCGAAAAATGCTCTCATGTTGCCATTTCGCTCGAAATTTCGGTTCCTTGTTGAAACCGAAATTTAGGCGAAATTTCGTGAAATATGGAACCATGGTTTAAATTAATTTATTGTACATACATCGGTTAAATTAGACTTTAATATCTCAATTATTCGTAAATTAACCCCTACTTTCAATGTCACTTTCTATCACATGTTGTTTCTCATCTAATTGCTGCTTGACTTCATGGAACTGCATGCTCTATTAGACGATGTTATTTTATTGCAACATTTATTAGTTGTTTCAAAACTCTGAGATGTTATTGTATCCGATGCGAATCAATGATAAGAATTCAAAGACTGTGTCCTTTCGAGGGCCTGATCAGACACTACAATAAATCCATCAATTATGCAATTTCGGGGACAACCCAAGTTGGGCCTGAACCGATGGGCCTTGGACCAGGTTCAGTTCATCTATTTATCAAAAAAATGTGAGCCCTGACCCGGCTCATGACCCGAGAAAATTTGATGGACACGAGTCGGGATTTCTCGGGTTGGGTTGAGTTGAGCTTAATGCTCTATTTTTTTCTAATTAATTTTTTGAACGGACATGGGTTATAGTATAAGGGGTATCTGACTCGATATTTTCTAAGGTTGCAAAAATCGGTAGTCGGTACTCGGTCGGTTGGGTCACCGACTAAAGATTAATCGGCAGTCGGGTGACTAATCGGGTTTAGTCGGGCTTTAATCGGTTTTGATTTTTTAATTATTTTAATACATAAATCTTTTTTATACATATATTCTTATATATTCACAAAGATTTCTATATTTTTTATATTATCATAATGAAAGAGAAGAAGTATTTGAATTTAAATAAAACATTAAGCATATTAGAATAAGTTTGCTTAAAAAAAGTAAAAAAAATATGGTATCTTCAAGCATAACTCTATCAACTAGTCGGCTTAGTCGGAAATAGTTAATACTCGGTCGGTCACCGCACCTACTAGACTAGTCCGACCTACTAATCGGGCCAGTCGGGGGACTTTTACAACAATGGTATTTTCCAATGGCATTCCATGAGTTTTAAGGTCAAAATGCATGGGTTGAGTCGGGTGCCCCGTTGATACGGATATTTTGAGCAACCTTATTTTCAAATATTCAGTTATGAATTAGAAAGTATTCAAAAGTATTAACACCTTCCTCTCAGTTGAAACATGAATCAACCATCAGATATGGTGAAAATCATCATATATGACCGTGAAATATGTCACTGGATCTGATGAAGTTATTAGATATGGTGACTATCATATTTGGTTCAGAGGACTTTGGGTCTGCAGTTTGTATAAACATATGCTTTGGGCTAAATGTAATGTGTTCTTTGGCATTTGGTATTGTCTACACATATGACTGAGTTTGTTTTGGTGCTCATTAATTTAGCACAGTTAGTTAAAGTGGTGTTTGCATTAGCTACAAACTTATGGTTCTCATAATTTTCAGAAAAACATAAATTAATTATTGTTGTTTAATGCAAAGCTTATATTATTATAGCTTTATTTACTTGCAAAGTCTTTTTCGAAGTTACTTCAAGCAGTTAGTGTATGGTATTAAAGTATTATTTCTATGTATCATTTGATAACTCAAGAAAGACTTTTGTCTCTAGCTCAAATATGCATGTTTGAAAATGGAAGAAGTAAAATTATACTTAGAAAAAGATAGATATCGGCAACAACATTTCCTATATCCACTTTATTTCAGGAATATATCTACGCACTTGCTCATTATCATGCTTTAAATGGATCCGATTTTTACGGATCCATGGAAATTTCATGTTATGATAATAAACTCAATTTAGTACTTATGAAATGGTTAATATTCGAATGTATTAACAAAGGTTTTTTATTACTTCATTTAATGATTCTAATCCAAATCGATTCGTTGAACGCAAGACTCATGTTTTCTCTCAAATGATATCAGGGGTTGCGGTTACTGTAGAAATTCCTTTATGCCATGTCATTTTTAAAGTTTTATAATGCTTTCTACCAAAACGTTTGAGATCCTCCATTCTATTATTTATTATTATTTACATATATGCCCGAGTAAGAATCCTATGATGCTTGAGGACTAGGGATGAAAACAGATCGGATACGGATCAGATATGCCTATTTCCATATCCATATTCGCTTCATCTCTATCGAATACAAATATAAATATGATTCAGATATGCATTAAGAAATATCCTTAAAAATATATCCTTAAAAATACAGATACGAATTCGAATAGGATATCTATCGAATTAGAATATGGATTGAATAAAGAGCGGACCCAAATATGGATCGAATAAAGGACTAATCCAAATATGGGTTGAATAAAGATTGAATCCAAATATGGATCCAATAAACATGAAATTCGATACAGATCGAATAAAGACCACATACAAATAAGAATTGATTTTTTTATCAAAGTTCATAGCGGTTTTAAAAAATAGCAATGAAATATAAATAAGTAGCATCTTGACAAAAAAGAGCATCGAGGTGACATGCGTTCTTAACTAGAAGCAAAAAGTGACCAGGGTTTCGTAACTTTTGTTGGTATCCATCCCCAAACAAATAGAAATGTATTAATATCATTAATATATCGTATTATATAATATATAATACTAATATAATAATATGCAGGTGTGGCTTATATTATGTTAACTGTTATATTTGAATATCCAGATCCAGGTAGTAAAATCATTACCATCTGTATCTATATCCGAAAAATTTTACAACCCATATCCATATTCGATCTGTATTCGATTAATATTCGGATATGAATATGTGTATCTGATAATTTTTCGAATATGGTACGCAGATATTCGAATATATCTGTGCACGTGTTCATCCCTATCGAGGACACTACACACATTAGCCATAGGTTTGCCTCTTATACCGTATTTTGGACCATTTGATAGCTTTTTGTACTTCAAGATAGAATTGTGTAACTTACGGAGAACCATGGCTATGTATTTGAGAAGATAGCCTATTTTTATGAGTGGATATTTGTATAATGAATAGTCTAATATATGGTGATCGAATGTCAACTTGAATTAGTTGGATGTTGATGAGCTATAAATCAATAGTGATTTCATGCAATGCTTGATATTGATCATAAAGGAACTTATGACTAAATGTTTTAAAAAAAAGTATGCAAGAAATAATATTTATTGTTATACATTTAATTGCAGCAGATATAACAACGGATATTACGTTATTTGTTTTCAAATATCAATTTTGTTGAAGTAATAATCACTAGGAAACTTTCAAATCATAAATACGGACAATAAAATCGTATTATTATCGTGGATAAGTCCAACTGCAATATTAATTTGATCAATTTTTATTTTAATGATTTGTAACATCTGTTTTCGGGGGTGTTTTGAAAAGTGAAACTATAAAATTAAAAAAAATCAAATAGAATCAAATAGGGGTGTATCTTACAAATAAAACTAATAAAAAACAAACTAATGAACAATTGAGTTGTGCCGTTCAAAGGGTAAAACGAGCAAGCATAATAAATACATAAATAAAAGAAAAAAGAAAACCAAACGCTAAGTCAGAATGAAAACGACAATCTGTTGATTAGTTTAATAGCTCGGACGTTGTTGCGTCTTACCTAGGGTAGAGATGCAAACAGTTAAGGATATATCTTTATCCGATCCGTCACCGTATCTGTTTTATATAAAATTTGACATCTGTATCCGTTACGGATATGGATCTTGTTTTGATATCCGCAAATATCCGTATCCGTATCCGTATATCCGTTTTCATATATAAATATAGTCATAGATTTATTTCAACCCTATATAATATAATTCTATACTTTCTTTTATCATATTTGTATAGTTTTTATAATATAAAAACATTTAGTAAATTTATATGATGTGCTTTTCAATCCAATTTGTATATATTAAGTCGATTTTATAGAGTATTTCTAAGATTACTCATATGCGATCAATATCCGTTTTACTGCCTTATCCGTTTTTTAAGGATATGGTAAGAGAGTTTTAATATCCGTCAATATCCGTAACCACATCCGTATTCGTATTTAAAAATGGATAAGGATATGGTAGTACTTATATCCATATCCGTATCCGACCGTTTGCATCCATATCTTTCCCCATCATGTTCCGACAGGATCCTCTGTTGCAGTGCAATAGGTATTGGTATCGTTTCGTGGGAGCCGTCTGATAAGGATCGGACAGCCTTTATGAAGGACCGACTATCCCTGATCTCCTATGAGAATTGTTTGATCCCCATCGATACGGTTACAGTATCTACTGCACTACAGCAGAGGATCGGCTTCCCATGTTCGGATGCTGCATGAGTGCCTTTTAACCTCTAGTGTCTGTCTTGCCTCCCTCTCTAGAATTTACAACAAATTCCAGCATCCTCGTATGTGTTCTTTGTCTTTCAATTCCATCATGTCGAGACTGATTGCGTGTAGTTTGTGGGTTCTGATGATCAAATCCGAAGGAGGAAACCTTCATCTAGGTAATTTTTTTTATCCTTACAAAATATTGTTGTTTACTTGTTGGGTTTTATTGTAGTAAAAGTCAAACAATAGACATCATTGATGTTATTTAACTTTGATTTCCAGCATTTTGTGTGGTTTTGCTCTCATGTATGGACTAAGTCCTTAATTTATTTATTGCTAAAGCTTTCAACCTAACCAGAATATCCATCATCAATATCGTGTGCACGAGTTCGGATAATTAAGCCCTTTGGATCAATTAATTTTGAGGGTATCTGTTAAACATCTTGATAATGTATAGTGCGTATCAGCCCCTTCTGTAATTCATATATATTTCAGGTGTTTTGTTTTGTTTTGTTAATCTGGACAACATGCATTCAAGGGAAGTTGGTAGTGGAATTGTTGAAGTACTTGACATAACCATAGGATATTTGTCAATCAAACTATATATATTAATGGCATAAGAAATAGAGGACATAAATCCAGATATCCCATTTTTTCGAAACAAACTGAACCTGGTTTTTTTAGAACAATAATTTGTAACAGAGCCTACCTTATATTTAACTTTTTTGATCGAAATTGTATATTATTAGAAAAGGAAACGAAATTGCCAAAACATACTATCCATAGATGAATCATGTTTTTACTGGTTCACCTTTATTACGATAGAGATCTTCCCAACCTTTGAAAACAACAATTAAGTAATAATAATAATTACATGATTGTTAATTATCCATAAAAAGGGAGTTCTTTGACAGTTGGGAAATTCATGTCCTAGGATGAGATGTACTGAGGTATGTGCATGGTGTTAAGATACATTTCGTGATAACTGATTTTCGTGGACACAGAACAATACAGATCTATCCATTTTGATTTTTAAATAAGATATGTACGTTAACTTATGTCACAAACTATTGTTATTTGTATCCAAATTGAATTTTTTAATCATCAAAATATTATTATTTATATGGATCCTACTTTATTACTCCATTGTTATTTGCACACAAATTGAATTTCATTAGTCATCAAAATGTTAATATTTATATGGATCCTACTTTATTACTCCATTGTGTGAAAACTTTTGTTAGTGCAACCTCTAGTTTGATTTTTGTAAATTATATTATTATGCTAAATCTTTAAGTAAATACCATATTTATCCATGATGTTTCTTTAACTTTCTCTATTGTTGTTGTCGTATTACTGTATAATGTAAACAACTACCCATGTTTTTGTTTGGGTATATACATACAAGTTTTGATTATATTATCATTTCAAGTATTTTATTGAAATTAAATTATTGTTCTTGACACTACGATTGTGTGGTAATATGCATTGTTTATTATTGGTTCATTGAGACTTTAAATTGATCGGGTGTCACGCGGACGGTTGATTCCGTCAATTGATCGTTGTAGACGGGTAATTTTGCACTACTCCTAAACAATTTCCGCTACTATAGTTGACTTGGTAGTGATGTCATTTGTATTGAGGTGAGGATAGGAGACCTCATGTTAAAATATTAATTTATGATTTATTGGATGAGATAGCTCCTATCTAACTCGAGCCGCATGATGTCGGCAGAGGATATTGATTTATTTAGTGATATTGGCAATCAATGATGATGTTATTGATCTCAAAAATATGACATTGTGCATCAAGTGCTTATCGTATTTTTATTGTTGTCTATCGATGGTATACAATTTATTGGACATTTTGTTATAGTTCATTATTAATATTAATACATGTTGATTATTACATATATATACCTAGTGGATTTTTTATTAATACATCTTGGCTTATTACATGGAAATGCTTAGTGGATTATTGATTCAGATGGATGGATATAATAATAGCATGTTTCATAATTTGATGGTGGATACTTAGTCAAATTCGTTTGACCAATATTGATTACAATCTTGCAACTTAGCGGAAAGTGAGGTGTTGGACGGTCACCTAAATTGTCGAGTCATCATTATATTCTAGTCCCTTAAGTTACTGTATGGAACTTATTTATAGGCTTATTTGATTGTGTTATGTAGTTCAGACACGATGAGTCTTTGGATTATCAATTACATTCCTCTATTTCTTCCACTATTGTATGCCACTCAGATTATAGCTAATGGATTATTGAAATGTTTATCTCGCTCATGTACTTCGAAAAAGAAACATGATTGTGGGATACTTCCGCAATTTTGTCCTGTATTTCGAGGTCTGGGATGTGGCAAATTGAATTGAGGTTGAGAACTATTGCAAAAATAAGAACTCTACTTGTAAAAAAAGAGAAGGTTCGTAATTATAGAAAACTTATGTAAATGGACATAGTCCAATCTGTAGCATGGAAGCCCATTAAGGCCTAATGAAGAATAGCAAAGTTTCTGATCATCAAAGCCCATCTACTGATCCGGTTTCTCACCTTTCACTCACTTCGACCCGTTGTTTGTTTCCCTCCAAAGAAAAGAAAAGAAGCTGCTTTGCATAGTTGGAATCCAAAATAGGTACATGAATCCAACTTAATGGTCTAGTGGTACCGAATGTTGGTGCAAATCAAATTAGTTATCGTTATCATTCTCAAAATAATAAAATTAACTTAGTTTTTTTTACATAATGGAGGCAAGTTCCAGCCAAAAATTCTTTAAATCACTTCTACTCTAATGATTTACTCATTCGGTCTTACACCTTTTGTTTAGATGTGCTCATGGGGCAGGTTGCCAGTCCCTCCCCAGTTATTATTGGATCATGGGTCGATGGGATTAGTTCCAACGGGTGTAACGGGCATGCGATTTATTTGATTAGTCGATTTATTTGTCATTGTTACATAATTTTTCAATGAGTATTTAATTGAAATATTGTCTACGGATTCCTTGATAAAAATTATTGATATTTCATGAACATGTGGAGACGAGAAAATGTTGTCAAGGTGGAGTGGGTTCGTCAACAAAAGGAGACACTATGAGTGAGCAGCAACATAGATAAGCAATGCAAACGATATATGCATGTATATATGCTTAAATATTTATATATGTTCTTGTTTTTTCTAGTATTCTTCTTTATTAATTAATGAGTAATATATTTAGCTAATTGGATCTATATTGACTTAATAAAAGTTTTACTACCATAACATTTATTGAGGCAACGGATATTCTTTACCGCGAGCTAGACGTTGTACCGTCATGTTAGGACTGGCTATCGAGCCTAACGAGCCGAGCTAGGGCTGGATCGGGCTCGAGCTCAGTGGGCTCGATCCTATTCAGGCTCATTAAGGAAATAGGTGTTTTTTTGGTGAAAAGGTATTTTGCCTGGCTTGAACCCGAGACCTCCTTTTTAAATCATTATCTTACCAGTAGACCACCATCCAAGTTATATATAAAAGGTAAATTAAAATATATATTGTACTACTATGCTTGTTAATAAAAAAGGAAAAAATACTAGATATCTAACTATAACATAGATAAAAGGTAGAAAATCCAAGTCTACAACATAATGCACCCAACATTGTTGTTACATAAACAACATAAATACATAATCCACCATTAACAATGTTGCAAAACTAATACAAATAAAAATAAAAATCATTGTAAGTTTACAAAATAGAATATATATATATGGGGCCTTTCAAATAGGACGCAATCCTTCCTGAGTTCAGGAAGGCCGGCCCTTTTTTGTATAAAATACGAACACTTTAGTAGAATACGTATACAGTCTGTATTATAGGTGCACGTTATAAGCACAAAGCCGCATACAAAACTGCGCATTATAATACAAACATTAAAACTGCACATTATAATACAAATCTGTATATGTATTCTACTAAAGTCATGTTGTTTTATACAAAAAAGGGGCTGGCCTTCCTGAACTTAGGAAGGTCTGCGTCCTATTTGAAAGAAATCATATATATATATATATATTCCTTATCAAGCCTGTTATTGAGTTATCGAGCTGAGCGAGGCTCGGCTCGAGCTCGGCTCGATAAGCTATCGAGCCCAAAAATCTGGCTCGGACTCGGCTCAATAGCTTAATGAGCCAAGCTCACGCGCCCTTATCGAGCCGAGCCCGAGCCTGGCTCATCGAGCCGTGACTCAATAGCCAGCCCTAGTCATATGTAATTTATGTTGTATTGTATATATATTATTAAAATTATATAAAAAAAGCAAAAATTAATACCTAGAAATATTCATATCCGCTATCGACCATGTATGTTTTTATGTAAACATGCATTGTTTAGTTTTAGCATTGTTTAATCAACTTTAATACCCTTACTATAGGTAAGATAACGTAGAAGTCATATCCATACCAATCGGTTTCATCCTTAATTGGAGTAATGACTAAAATTAAAAAATAATAATAAAAATCTTAGTTACACAAACTTCAATAATCATGGTAAAAATATAATCACTTCTTGTGCCGTTGCCCTGGAAATAATAAGAAATTTTATGTTGTTGGGCTTAAAGGGCCTATGTTTATCAAATTTCCCCGAATTTCACCTCTTAACTAAAAGACCGGATCACATGTAAAGATGTGCCTATGAAGATTATATAAATATATCCATGAAAAATCACACAAGCTGCATAATTTACGCAAAAAATTTCATATACGATGGTACATATATCTTATATAAGAAGGTTACGAGTATTTGTGAGATAACTCCGATGAGAAGAGAGAAGGCGTTAAAAGATCCTCATGCTGCAACCCTAGACACGTAGAAGATCTTTTTTCTTTTTTTTCATTTCAAAGCTGCCTAATTTCGAGTCGAGAGATAGATAAATAGATAAATCCATTGCACTAATTGAAAAGCGCACGTGGTGACTCAAGGGACCAGGCTCCTTTGTACGGATAAAATAGTATGAGGTGTAAAATCCAGTATCGATAGGCATATGTCAATCGTATTGAAGTAACTTTCGATTTGTGACGAGTCAACATCCGCCTTGATTTTTCTTTTTCTTGGTAGGAAATACTACCATTTGTTTTAAATGCGGTAATATTTAGAGGATGATCCATAACATAATAGATGAAGGTGTATATTGACTTTCTCCCAAGCAAACCTTCGAGTTATGAAGTGTAGTGATTTCCACCAAAGGTGTGTCATAGTGCCAAAACTTAGCTGATCGATTATAGGAAGCATGATGAAGAGTTACCTCAAAGATCCTGTCCACCATAACCGCCTCCAAAGCTCTTGGAATACTGTTAATATCGGGAATGCAAACCAATAAGTCGATACCGACCGCATCATCACAATACTTTGAGAGATCTGAACATTCTAATGACTTACATGCGCCTTGATGCATACTCACTATTCTCTTTGGGATTATAGCTATTGATGGTACTGTGAAAAGCTAACAACCCATTCAATAGGCAATTTAAGAAGCTTCGGTCAAGCAAATTTCATAGTTTTTTTTAAAGATGATCACACATGGCACAAATCGAACAAGAGGACATCTTGAAACCCTTATAAAATATCTCATGAGATTAAGAATTCTCTGCATGGTACATCAAAATCACATCAATATTGTTATTTTGGATGTTCGTGAGGTATCATCCCACAAGTTATCACATATGTTTTTTTTTGTTAACTCTAAAATGTTGTTTTCTCCCATGATTAACACTTTCTAGAGAAATGTATAATGACTTCTCCAATGTATACAATTGATTTTAGGAAAAATATATGTAGAATACTTCAATGGACAAAGAATTTATACTAATATGGATATATATATACACACATGCACATATACAAACACACATGTATATGTGTAGGGAGACTGACGCAGAGAGAGGGGGGAGAACAAGGAGTATGTGCCGATGTGCATACACAACCTTGTGTGTCCACTAAGTTAATATCAAATCTCTAATGTGAATAGTGTCATTATTAATAAACATTCAATGCAAAGTGAATTATGTATCACTGGGTGGATGTGTTACAAAATTCAAATAAGTTGAAATTTTAGTACACTTTATTTTATAATATGAATTAAGATCAACGAATTTCAATTTTATATTAATCAAAACAATACATTTTTAGCCATGGAACACAATTGTGTGTGTCCATGGGTACATTTTTCTTTTTTTCTCTCATGTGTGTGTAGGTGCGTGCACGTGCACACATGTGTTGATGTGTGTGAGCATGCATGTCATGTGTCATAGTTATAGGCTTATAGCATTAGGTCTGAATTCAAGGCAACAAAATAGGAAATGCTAAAAATATGCACGTGTGTAAGTTGTAATTCTATAGTCATGTACCAGTAATATTAATATTTAGGGATTTTTACCCGGCAGATCCTATAAACTTTACCAATTGCCTCTACGACCTTTGAAACAACATAATTCCTCCCTTGACCCCGTAAACTTGCCAACTCTTACCCCATGAACCCTCCGGGTAATCTGTTTGAAGCCCGTGGAGGTTCTTAGGGTAATTTTTAGGGTCGATGTGGTAAGTACGTTGTGCAAAAAGTCGTAGAGATAATTTAAAAAGTTTATAGGGTCTGTCAGGTAAAAATCCCTAATATTTATTGATTCATAGCTAAAAAGGGAGAAATGCTAAAAAAAACATTGTCTTTTTAAACTCGAAAAAGGACACCTCCTCATTTAAAGTTTTCTCTATACATGCGTTTGTTGTACGTGCGTGAAACAACCTCTAAATCACTATTTTTAGAAAAAAAATCAAATATTGCTTTTGATTAAATCATTATCCCGCTGCTTATTAATTACTCGAATTTAATTTTTTCAATATAACATTCATCACGATATTGAATCTCAATTACTCGAATTTCCAAAAGAAAAACTCGACGATGGTCTTATGAATCTTCTCCCCCTCTCTCTTCTTTATTATAGAGGCGGTGGATGCATTTGGAGACGATGGTATGTACAAAGATGTCGATGATACATGACGACGACAGCGGTGCATTGAGTGGTAGGAGGTGGTTGCTTGTTCTAAGTAATTTATTCATGTTCTTAGTATTTTTTATTTATCCATTGATCGAGTTCCATGATATTTTACATTGCTTTTATTTTAAATTTGATTTCAGCTCAATCCAATATCCGAACATCCTCGATTAGAGATCTTATTTTTCCTCTGTATAGATTGCATAACATGTATATATGCATTTGATTTTAAGTTAAGTTCTTTTTAATTGCATTAGTGACATATACACATGAAGTTTTAAAGTTATTTGATTTTGATTTCACTGTTTTAACAATACGATACACATAATAACAATACATAGGATCATTTTACATTTCCTCGTCTCATTTTGCAATGTCATGGTATCTTTTACGTTTAAACGACTTCTGCACCACCAATTCAAACACGACTAGGTATTTAAACTACCTATGTTCATTTTACATTTCATATTTTTCGTGTTATCCTTTCTGAAGAATAAATGATAAATTAATGATTGACTTTTTTTTGCATATCAACACATAATTGTTACAATGAGAATGGATTTTACAAAAATTACGCATACTTTACAATGGACGATGAATTTTGATGGACACATGATATTAGGATGGATGTACATATAAAAAATATACACTAATGATAAGCAATCTATTTTACAAAAATCACAATCATTTTACAAAAGGGACCATAAAGTTTATAAAACAATATCTCAGTTTACAAACATTCTCCCATAAAATATTCTCAATGGAGACTACAGACTTTTTTTAAATGAATTAAATATATTTACAAAAGGTACTACGTAATTTACGAAAAATGTTGTAGTTTACAAACATTGTTTTTACAGAATTTGGATGAAAACAAGATTTAGCATGCACGACGACATGTATTTTTCTAATTTGATAACTAAAAAAGCATACCCCATATTTAAATCCCCTTAAAAATAATATGCATATGGCACGTAGCATATAGAATGCGTTCACAATTTACCCCATCTGATATTTTAGAAAATATAGTTACAACAAAAATCCCATCATTGTAGCAATATTTTCCATGTATACATCAATTAATTATGCAATTAAAATCACCTTATATTTTAGAAAATATAACTACACAGAACACGCCAATTTTTGTTAAATTCGGGATTTTTTCTATACATCAATGGTTATAATTTTTGTAATTTACAACACCTGATTGTAAAATATATCAATCTTTTGTAAATTAATAACAATTATTTCAAAAACATATATCAAATCAGTCATCCATCACTGCGCTCATTCCCTTTCTTGTGAATGCCCGCCAGAAGGCCCTAAGCCCAACGACAAAACCACTATGTAGAGTATAAAGGGGCAGACATCTTTCTTTCATCCCGGTCGAATGAGGGAGCTTGTACGCTTCGCATTGAGAGATGGAAGAGGCTGCGTGGCAGGCGCTATTGATGGCGGTGTGACGAAAGCAAAGCGTTGTGAAAGCCCAATCAGCTATCAATCACCGCAACTAAGGCAGGTGGCTCTTCAAGTAGGCAGTGAGGAAAACGTGGATGGAGGACCACAAGAAGAACTTGAGCGAAGTGAGGTCACGGTCAGACTAGTGGTGAAAACATATGCCCGAGGGTGCGGGGAGCACACATAGGTGAGAGACCATCAATCAGTGGTGAGCAGGAGCGGGGAACGAAGGGTTAGTCCATTAGTCAATCTCTAAGAAGAGGTGAGGTGCAGTGAAGACACGTTATGACTCATGGAGGGGGGAAAGAGCGAGATTGGACTTGGAAGACCTATGGGCGGACAGATGGCCTGCCTGGGATCTAGTTTGGCTTTCCTAAGGCTCGGAGACGATGACCAGGGATGAGTCCGCAGTCTCATTTCTCAATGCGAGAGGTAGGACTTGTATTTGCATTTAGGGCTTTTCGTCCTAACATAAGAAATAGTTAGTGAAGCTAGCGGGAAAGAGAAGCAAGTGAGAATCAAAGCAACTAGACTATTGAATAGAAACTCTATATTGATTTACCGATGAACCTCTCTCTTTCCCCTGCCTACGCTTCCAAGCATTTATTTCATCATATATTTCTGAATTATACAACGCGCACTCCTCGGGTTTGTCTAAATATAGAATGTTAACTGACGTGGATTGTAAAAATTAAGCATTAATTTAATTTATCTCCTATTTTAGGAAGATTTGTTAAACAAAATCCACCAATAATATCCTACTAGTTTTAATCTCTAACACGCATTTACCATCTAATGATCGAAATTAACATTTTTCCAAAATTAAAGAAAAGTGTCCATGTGTGTGCAGTGAGAGACAAAAGAGTATGCTCCCTGAGAACATGTAACTTACATGCTCCTAGACATGCCCAATGTGCTCAGAGCCTGCCAACTCGCTCATGGGTCGGGCTTGGGCTAGGAGATTTGGGCATGGGTCGGCCCTGCCTGCCAATATATATATATATAAGATGAATAATACATGTATTAATATGATATACTTCAAGTTTTTCATATGTGACGCTAGTTTTAAATATATATTTAATAGTTTACATGTCAAGTAACATGTAAACTACTTATATTAGTTATATAGTATTAATGATATTAATAAAATCATTTATACATATTAAATACCATTAAAAAATCAAAGGAAAAAGAATGAAATGGGTCATGGTTCGGGCCATGGCGGGTTTTGGAAAGAGGTTTTTGAACCTCGGCTCATTCGGCCCGGTCCATGGGTAGGTCCGGCCCGTGTTTTGGCCAGGTCTACATGCTCCCACCCTTTTTTCCCTGGATTTTTTATTTTTTTCTGAAAAGAAACCTAGTGGAATTTAGATCACAATATGTCAACATAGTGTCATTCAAAACTCGACTTAATTCGAGACTCATATCCCCTCTATTACGACTGTCAAATTTTAACTGTCTCAAAATTGTTGAAATTGACCCCCCTTCAGATGGAAGTGTTAAGAATGTATGTTTTACATGAAATTTGAAACACATATTACATTAATTATTCTAAGAAAATCCCCCAAGGTTGCATTTCAAAAAAATAAAAAAAACGTGGAAAGAAAAGTGGCATACTAGAGCATACCCATTTAACCCATATATATATATATATATATATATATATATATATATATATATATATATTAGAAACTTCAAAAGAGGCAGGGTCTCGCCATATATATGGTGAGCCACCATCAATTTGGCATCTTTCTAATGTATTTTACAATTTTTATTTCGTAGATTTACTAATAAATATTAATACAACATGTATAGTGAAATAAAATTGTGAAAATATTATTATATTAGATGAAAACGTTAATTTAAATTTGGATGATATATTTTACAAATTATTTTTTTACAATGTATAATTTATACTTTTACGAATTTGCTACGGAGTTTCTATTAAATTTACAGTGACCTTTACATTATCAGAAAATACCCACCTCATTTGAAAGGTACCATATGTATGTATGTATGTATGGACAATGAGTTGGGGAGGGGGGAGAGACTTTATTCCATCGAGGCTAATCATCTAGACTTCGGGCTTGAGTTGGGGTTGGGCTACCCCAAATTAATAATATGTCCATTGCGTCATTTAGTTGAAAGCCCAAGTTGCTCTTCTGTCCATGTCAGATGGGTTACTATACCTATTTCTATTTTCCTTGAAAGAAGTGGACATTGTGCTTCTTCTTCTCTTCTGCAGAGAAGTGGTGGGAGATTACTTAAAGAAGGCGAGGGGATTGGCTCTGAGGCTGCTCGGAGTAGGGCTGTGCACGGTTCATAAATTTGATGGATACCCGGCCCGATCCGTATGGATCGATCCAAAACCAATTGGTATCCAGTAGACTGCATTGGATCGGGTACCCAACCCGTTTTAACCCGTGATATACGGAGCTCCGAACCTATGATCCGCGGGTATCCATGGGTCGACCCATCTCATCGACCCTTTAACTTTGACGATACCCGTTGATCTACTTGGTGGTATCCACTACGAATGCAAACATATAGATACGTATATGGACGTAGATGATACTATATCCTTATCCATCTGTAAATACGAATTGGGGGTGCAAATCCAGATATGAAATCTATATTATCGTGTTAAGGGATACATATGTAAAATGAATATTAATCTCATATGAATAATATTAGAAATATTATATATATTAGCATAAATATGCATGTATTGGATGGAATACATATGATATAAATATAATAAATGTACAAATGATTTAATAATTATATTAAATTGGTAAAATAAGATAATAAAATTATGTTATATATGGTTAAAAATAAGTCCACAACCATAATTATATATTGAAATGGATATACAAATATTGTTTGAATTAGTTGCGGATATTAAATGATATCTGTATCCGTGTCTATGTCAAAATGGATTTTGCGGTACCTCAGGCGCGTGCATGTAGGAGCACGCTCAAATTAGCACCTCACGTGCCGATTTGATTTGGAGGCGAGTTGAAATTTAAACTATAGTATAATGATTTGTAATAATTCCATTCATTCATCATTCAGAGATTCCTTTTGATTAATGATAAATATGTAGTCTCGACGTTTCCTCTCAAATCGGCTGCTCGATACAATTTTTTTTCAAACGTCATTTTTTCGTAGACATTTATTTTACTATGATTTTATTAATAGTTATATAATAAAAAAATCATGTCAAGATCTATATAAAAACGGATATGGTGGCGAATCGGATACGATATACCCATACTTCCGCCTCAACCCTCGAGGCTAGGGATGTAAACATGTATGATTATATCCATGTCTGATTCGTCATTGTATTTATTGTATTTAGAGTTTGACATCTGTATTCGTATCCATTTTTAAAATGGACACAGATATGTATATCATTTTAATATCTGTAGACATCAGTATCAATATCTGTATATCATTATCACATAATTTTATATCATATTTCATCATATTTGGTATATATTTTATGATATAAGCACATATTATATTTTTATGTTGTATTTTCCATCAATTCATGCAGCTAATTTATAAAGTATTTCTGATATTACTCGTATGTGATTAATCTCTGATTTACAGTCGTCTCCATTTTTTAAAGATATGTCAAATAGTTTTAATATCAGTTGATATATGTATCCCAATCCATGTTCGTATTAAAAATAAAAAAGGAATATGGTAACACATATTTGTGTCCATATATGTATATGTCCATTTGCATCCCTACTTGAGACTCATTGATGATCATCGGACTCATCAACATGCATGGATCGATACCATTCAAGGTCCCTCGACGGAACTAATCCTACATATACAATAATCATGCAATAATATTGTTAAAATTGGTAGGAAGATCGAGATAAATAGACCGTGGACATTTAATTTTTAAACATGCAAATTTTGTATTTTTTGGCTTTTTCATCATTTCCATTTAACAAAAATTCCCATTTTGGAGTTTCCACTTTAACAAATTTTGTTTGCTTTATATCTTATTATTTTGGATCCACGGATACCCACGGGTAATCCGATATCCATTTCACAAAACGGGTATCCAATCTAATGGATAACCATTTTGATTGGAGCGGGTCGATCCGTTAACCCGATGTCATGGTTCGGATCGGGTCAAGCACATATGGAGCGGGTTTTCGCCCCACGAACACCCCTAGCTCGGAGCCATCTCGGAGAGCCTCGGCTTCGAGGCCAATCACATGTAGAAGGCGCTCGGACAGCAAGCTCAACACATGGCCATCAACTACTACCCTCCATGTCCGGATCCGGATCTCACCTACGGCTTACCCAGGCCCGGCCCTGAGGCTCGTTTTGGAGTGCAACGGCCCAGGGCCCATTAAATTTGGGGGGCCCTTTTTCTTATGCCAATAAATAAAAAATACCTCTTAAATTCATGTGCACCCCAACGTTGACGAACCACAACTTCCCAAAATAGAATGGCGTTTCACCTTGCCACCATCCTCAAACGCCGAGATCCTCAAACAGTAATTAGTTGAATTCCTTAAATCTTCACTCTCTCTCTTGACTCTCTCTCCCCCCTCTATCTCTCAACATCTTCATCTTGTGCCGACTGTGCGTCTTTGAAATTTGGAAATATATTGTCTCCCCATAATCCCATTCCAAACAACATCAAGTTTCGATTCGACGGAATCGACGCCGAATCCTTACTCGGACGTCCAATCCACCTTTCATTGCAGTCAGCGTCCAGCGATTGGACTTCAAATCGGCGTTCGACGACGGGCAATCCCCCTGACTGACTCTAGGTGAGTTACGACGGTATGCTTGAAGAGAATCGATCTATTCCTTTCTATTCATTTTGCTGCGGCGATATTTCTTGGCTTAGCCTGTTGCTTGGTCTGATGTGATATATCCCATTTGCCCTTTATATGCATCGATTGTTTTCATAAATATGTAATATTATAATACTCCATGCAAATCATAAACTTGTGAATTCATATCAATCAAATAATCTGAAACTGCAAACTTTCATTAGATATTCATATGGACAGGAAAAACGAAAAGATCAAGTCCGGTTAGAATTTACTAGTTAATAATCAGGATACATACTTACAGTTACTCTTAGTGCCTTATTTACAAGGACCTAATCACACATATAACTATTAGCCTGTATGAATCAACCAAAGTGACACAAATATATTGATCATGCAGACCAAATTGCTATAAGCAGACATTGCAGAGTTGACTTCATGCTTGCATGTATATTAGCCGTGCTATATTTTATGCAAAATAATTGACAACGAAATTATTTTTAGCTTGCAAATTATTATATTTTTATTATTCCTGATCAAATAATATAGTCCCATATATATTGTGCAGTACTACTACTACACTTGTGTAGTAAGATAGTCTTGCATATAATACCCTTAAAGAAGGAAGATCATCGGAAACTTATATAATATTAAGTTATTAACTCGGGAAAATAGAAGGATCATTATGTTGAAAACTTATATAATATAGTCTCATATATATAGTGTAGTACACTTGAATGAATTCTAAATATTTTGATTCTACTTTAACAGAAGTGAGGCAACCGTGTATTCCATATGATTTTATTTGGAGTTGATTATTGACGGATTATCATCGAGGGCTCTATCGAGTTTGCTGAGTCACGACTGTGAAGGTGCAATTGACTGATGCTCCTTGGTTCTTCTGCCAGGTGTTGTTGTTCTTTTTTTTAAATTTCTTTATATTTTTATTCAATTTTTATACCATGTTTCCTAAAAAGTATTCATCTGGATGTGAAAAAAGGAAAAAGAGAAAACATGATGAAGAGTTTAAAAAATCACAACTAGGTGCTCTCGATAAATTTATTTTTAGAGCAGGAAATTCTAGTGAAAATTTAAATGCTAATGAACATTTAAAGAACCTTTTTATAAGAAATTCCATATTAAAAAAGTAAATTTTTATAGGTTATAGGGGCCCTTGTTTTCTCTTTTGCCTAGGGCCCATGAAATGTCAGGGACGGCACTGTGCTTACCGGGTCATAAAGATCCGAATGCCATCACCATTCTTCTGCAAGAAGATGTGGCGGGTCTACAGGTTCTCAGAGATGGCAGGTGGATCGCTGTCGATCCCGTTCCGGGCACTTTCGTTATCAACATCGGGGACCAAGTTCAGGTGATTACACAAAATTACGCCATTAACTAAAGTATATTTGTATCTTATTTACATGTTCCGGTTTGTTAATTTTCTTTTTGTAAATTAATGTCAGATTCTCGTTATTTCACAACATTGTGATAGGAGACAAACGGACAACAAACTGCGCTGCTAGTCCTTATTATGTTGGCATATTGTGCTGGTGTTGAGCAATGACAAGTACAAGAATGTTCTTGACAGAGCTGTGGTGAATCGCAATAAGGAGAGGATATCGATACCAATCTTCTACTGCATGTCCATGGATGCGGTGATCGAGCCGCCGAGAATGCTCGTCGACGAGGTCAATCACGCATTCTATGGGAGCTTCACTTATGGGGAATGCAATGAAAAATTTTGGAACAGAGGGCTGAACACAGATAGCTGCCTGGATTTCTTCCGTATCGGTGCCTGATGTTGATCAAAAGAGTAATAAGAAGATTTGATAGATGGATAGAGATGATATTGGATCTTATTTGATTAATTGATGAAGTGTATGTGCTTTAGCTTATGAATATTGTCTGTTCTCACATACCTTTGGGTATTGTTTAAATTTCAACTTTAGAATTTGTGTCGGCTTTGAAAAAGGGATGCGATGATGAGAGGAAAATAGTGACCTCCACTTGTAATGGCTTTTTGATTACCATGTATCTTATTTCCAATAAATCTTCAAGAGTTTCTGGCTTGTAATATTATGATCTGTCGAATTCTACATATTCTTTTCCATTAAATAAATGATATATCGCGGGAAAGGTGCTTTGTTCGTCGACTTTGAAGAATGAGAATATGCAACAAGGCGCCAATTTAAGATAAAGCGAAAATTTGTTTTTTCCATCATTGGCAATACTTCAGGAAAGGTGTTAAGGTATATTGAATCCTAACTCATCAGTTCAACCCGGTATATCACGCTACCTGTTGTGTATCTTAGGGGGATCGGAATCTCTACGACCTGGTGCCATCCTTCAAGACGTGCAACGCTCTGATGGTGATGATGGTCCAAGTATATTTTGGGCGACTTAGCCTTGTTGAAGTACATGGAGGTTTAATTACTTTTGATCCTCTGGCAAAATCTCCTGGATGTAATTTTGGACAACGGGTGGACTGCTTACACCCGTTTTGGGTTGTTCTGTATCAAACTCTATCACTGCTTTCGCTATTATAATGAATGACTATGAACCGTTTTATCTAAAAAAAACCTATTGTATCCTCCCTCTCATATGGGAATCTATTAATTCGCACTTCGATACATGTGTATAGTGCGCAGTTCTGACTCATTAGGGGAAGGTGTGCGCGGGGATTCCCCTGCAGAGAGCCAGATGAGGGGAGACCCTCATGTCCAGTTCCGAGAGTGTCGGGATTTCCCGACCATACTATCATTATGCCTTTGCAATGTTATTTGATTCAACTCCATTGCTTAAGATCCACCTGTTATGGTTGATGTTAAGGAGTTTACGTGTGTGTGTGTAAACGCCTACGTGGCATATAAATAAAGGAAAATGAAATGGAAATTGAGCATCCAAGGATGCATGCAAGCATTGACTTGTTGTTCATAACATGGATCTATGTAATCTATTGACGTGCTTCTTTTTGTCGACGAGTAACCTTATCGAAGATCATAATAAGTCATGGAGAATGAGTAAACCGTACCTTAAAAAAAAATGTTTTAGGACGTTGCAAATATAAATGGAATGCTTTTGATCTTGGGATTGCGAGGGTTGATCAAATTTGGAGTTGGAGGGTCTCGCTCCGGGTTAAGGTGATTTTATGGATGTTTCGCTGGTAGAGACTTTTAACACCCAAAAGGAGGGCCAGATTATTTAGTGGATCATATACCTTGTGTAGAAGGTGCATGGAGGTGGTAGAAGACCTAGATCATCTATTGTTATATCTTGTGTAAAAGGTGCACGGAGGTGGTGGAAGACCTAGTTCATCTATTGTTTGCTCGTGAGATGTCGAGGAGCTTGAGTTGAGGCTAGTTTAGATGAAATCAATACAAATGGATCCCAACCTTATTGGGATTTTAATAGATCATTGGGAAGGGCACAAAACACTTTAAAGGTTCAAGTGGCTGTCGGGCTTTGTGCAATTTGGTGAGCAAGGAAGAATGTCGTTTCTCGAGGAAGCTTGTTTTATATTGAAATTGTGTTGAATCATGCAAGGTTCCTTTGGAAATCACAGTCTTTGTAATTTTTTATTTAAATTGTGAATATAAAGTTTTTGGATGCTTGTCTTTATGGTGTTGTATCATTTTTGTGTTTCATTTATTATATGGGAAAGATGGCATTTCTACGATATTTTATATTTTTAAATATTTTTATTGGATTATTGCAAAAGAAATCAAGCCTTTCTGAGTTGTATAAAAATATATAGGAAAGTTTAAAGTTTTCGTATATATGTGTGCAAGTGGGTTCTTATTGTTTTATGTACAATATATCACTTTTTACCTATTTCCTTGTATTTCTTGATTTTTACTGAGTCGATTTAAGTCTACGTCCTCGATCTTTAGGTGAGGTTCATATTAGACCTTGCAGGCATATCTTTTTTTTGCTTTGGCCAGTGTGCACATAAGTGCACGTATATAGTCGATCATCTTCTTATTTTTTTTATTTTATTTTTGCATATTTTTAGTGGTTTTTATGTGTCGATTTAGGATTGTTAATGCATGCACGAGTGTATTTGTTAAGCTGTTTAGGTAAATTTGAAGTTATTAAGAAGATAAAATATGGGTTGGTCAATAGACCCGCGTTCGGTCCAAGTAATTCAACCCACCGGTGGAGTGGGCCACCTAGCTTATTTTGAAGCTTAGGACCTCTCCAGTGTGTCTTGGTCTCTACCTCGAGTTACTCAAGGGAAGTTCATATGAGGGTGGTCGAACATTAATTGGGTTCAGTAGAGAGGAGATAGGAGCTCCAACGAGGGTTTAAATGGAACCATGGTTAAGTGATCTTAGACGGGCAATTTAATGATGGGTTGCTGACCTAGTATTGGTCGAGGTTCTGAGGTACTCAGAGAACAGGAATTGAGGTCAAACATCACTTCCCACCTCGTGCAAGAAGCCATTTATACACCGCTTCCTGCTTGATCGAGGTTCTGAGTTAATCAGGGAACAAGACCTCTGCGAACATGCCTCAAGGTAGATCTAACCAAGGCTTTTGACACTGTAAATCACCGCTTCCTGCTTGATCACCTTAGTGCTATGGGATTTGGGCCAACCTGGTGCTCTTGGATCTGGAATTGCATTAGGACTTCTTCATTCTCTGTGCTAGTTAATGGCTCCCCTTATGGCTTCTTCAAGAGCACTAGAGGTCTCTGCAGGGTGATCCCCTCAGCCCTCTTTTATTTACTATTGTCATGGAGTCCCTTTCTTGCTTGATGGACATTGCGGTGATGGATGGCTCCATCAATCCCATGGGATGTGGCGGATCCTTGGCCCCTACGCACCTCATTTATGCTGATGATATACTTTTTTTTACCAAGTGTAACACTAAAAATCTGCAAGCGATTGGAAAGATTATGGGGTCCTTTGGGGACATGTCTGGCCTTAGAATGAATGCGGCTAAAAGCTGTCTCTTCTGCTCAAGAAACGCCAGAGGTAGCTTTTCATGGAATCTTGTTTCTGGCTTTCTCAGTGACTCTCTCCTACGAAATATCTGGGTATCCCTCCCAGCAACAAAATAAGTGGCACCCTGTGCCCAACTCTGTGGATGGAAATCTAAGACCCTTTCTATTGCAGAGCGTATCCAGCTCTTAAATTCGGTAATCTGTGGCATCTTACTGTTCTGGACGGACTGCTCGCTCCTCGCTGACTCAGCTATCAGATGGATCTCCTCTATGTGCTTGGACTTTCTTTGGGAATACAAGCGGCACGAGATTGCGTGGAAGGATGTTTGCGTCCCTAAGGAAGAGGGCGGCTTGGGCCTTAGGTCCCTGAAAGATTTGGTTTGTGCTTCCAAAGTGTCTTGGGTCTGGAGGTTCCTCATGGCGGATGGTTCTCTTTGGGCTGACTTCCTCCATTCCAAATACCTTAGATGTCGGAATTTTTGGGATGCAACCGCATCCCCGGGTTCTTCTGCGGTTTGGAAGGCTATGTTGAAGTCACGCCACCTCCTCGCCCCTTCTTTGGGTTAAATATCCTCTTCAACTTGACTACCTCTACCTCGATCTTCTCCTTTCGTGTTGCCTTTGATCTTGCCCGTTGCAGAGCCCCTGTTGTTGATTGGTGGAAAGAAGTTTGGATCTCCAAGGTTGCGCCTAAGCACAAATGCTGCCTTTTCATAGTGATCAAAAATAGAATTCCTACTAGAGAAAGGTTATCTCGTTTTGGCTTCGCTCTGGATTTGCGTTGCCTCTTTTGTGATCACAACCTGAAGTCGAGAGACCATCTTTTTTGGGATTGTCGCTTCTGCCTGGATATCTGGATTAGTGTATGTGCAATGCTCTCGTTTCCTGCACCTTCTCTTGGTGAGAACATCATGCAATCCATCTCTTGTGCCAAAGAGGCTTTTTTGCATAGATCAAGTTCGGGGCGAACTGCTCAGAGTCGCTTTGGCAGTTACGGTTTGGCGCACCTGGAGGGAGTGCAATTCGCGTTGGACTGCTGCTTCACCCATGTCCGGGCATCAACTAACTGTGTGCATAGTGGAGGATATTCGTATCCTTGTGAACTGACTTGCGGCTCCAAGTTTGGGTGCAATCTGTGAACCTCATTTGTGCAGGTAGCCATTGGGCCAACTTATTCTTCTTGTTGCCTTCTGTTGGGCACTAGTTTGGAGTTTTTGTAAATCTCAATAGCCCATGCGTTGGGCCTTTTTATACATCTTATTTTGCTTTATCATGAAATCTCAGTATACTTACCTTTAAAAAAAAGAAGCCATTTATACATGCCCCAACGAAGAAGGAGACCCACTACATGCTAAAGACGAAATTTGTAAATCTTGTATCGCGATTGTTTCATTTATTGCGGGTTGTGGGATTGGTTGTTTGCAAAACTCGTTATACTTCCGCTATGTAAAAAATATCCAAAGTATGTCCCATCGAATCCATTTTCATGTCCAGAATCTCTTCCTTACAGAAATAAAATGCCAACCCTATGAAAGGAATGAAGAAAACACCCAAAGGGGAGTGGTTTCTTTTTCACAATTTGATATGCTGCCCCTTTGCAGCGTACAAAAAATAGCAGACCTTTTTGTTTCGAAATCCTTGGCGACTGGTGGAAGCTTCAGCTTCAAGCTTGGAATTGCTCGATTCTTCTGCAATATGATCTCTATCCTTCAGAAAGCAAGACGTCTTCTGGTGATGTTTGGACCTCAAGCATAAAGATGTCTCACTTTCTCCTTGAGAGTCGTATGGTTTCCCTGCGGGATGTGTACCAAAATTAGCATTTATGGCAATACTCGGCAACGTTGATACGCGCGATCAGAAAGGATTCGGACTCAATTTGGCCGATCAGAGAGAATAAGGAAGACCCCGTCGCCTTCTAATTGTCTTGCACCCGTTTGTTGCTTCCCTTTGTTCTTCTCCCCCATCGGCATCCATGCACCCGGTCCTCTCCTCCAATTACACCCCCCTCCCATTTAATACTTATATTAATCCCACCTCTCTCTCTCTCTTTCCATATACTACAAACATTATATAAGGTGGTAGCACGTGCATGCGTAGGATGCTTCAGATGTACAATTGGTGGTTCCTACTTCGAGCTGACACTTTTGTTTATGCTCGCCAAGTTGGTCCCTTCGCAGCTAACAGTTGCTCGGAGATAAGGTTTGGCATGCAGATGCCAACAGTAAAACGTCCAAATTGCGGGAGGTGAATACGTATCCTTATTTCGAATTAAGATTAGCAAAAGTGGACTCAAGCAGCTTGTTCTAGAGAGAGAGAGATAGAGAGAGAGAGAGAGAAAAAGCGTCCTCGTTAGATGGGCTAAATAGATCTGCAGACTGAACAGAGCCCCCCTAGAAAGAGACCCATCATGGACACATCCTACACGCAGTGACCCCCACAACCACAACCCCCCACCCTGATAACGAATAGCCCACACAGCCCTCTGCCGTACCAACAGAGCCCACTGCACCGTCCCGATGCACCACCAGCAGACGATTTGATTCTATCCATGTCAACCAGAGAACCCTCCATCACTTTTTTGCCTCTTGTCCTCTTGTTTCTCCATCTTCTGCTGATCAGATGTCCACAGCTCCTTCTAATTAATTAAGTAATCTATCTCCCACTGCCACGTTCGTAAAAAAATTCAACGGACCACCCTGTGATCAAGGGATCTGATCGGATCCGCTCTAGATCTTCTTTATTCCCCCGTCCCCATATTTTTACTGCTGTTTTCACTTGTTCGTGGTTTTATTTTTACCCATGTCACACGTCACATAGTAATAGCCACACAGAGTGTCCCCACTCCTCCATGCCTTCTCCCTTCAATAATACACAGTAGCCAACCTCTCCCCCCTGCCTCGTCTGCCCTCTCACCATCACCAACAACAACGCCCCCTACTCACCAACCACTTAACTTCACTCTGCATATGATGGCCTGTGGGTAAGTACCAGTTCGACCTCATCTCATCATCTCTACATCCGCTGCTTCCATGGGAGAGCCACAAGAACACATCAGCCCCTTCGTGAGTAACATTAAATGCTTCCCCTTTCCCATTTCCCCCCTTACTCTACTTCTGCACTCTATCTGGTCTCTGTTTTGAAGAAACCCATTGTGGGTAGGAGCGTAAAAGTGCCTGTTGCTTTCAATAAGCTTTCCTTTTTCTTGCCTTTGACTTGTAATAAATGTATCAAGAATTTAAGGCAGCAACATTCCTGAATACACCCGCCCTTTCTCAGCTATGCTCATATACCTGTTCCTGCTCGCTATTTGTCAAACGCAGCTCCGTGATTACGATCCATGCTTGGAAGATGCCATAAACAGCTGTGCCCATGAGAGCATTATGGGCATCTTCGAGCAGTGCAACCAAATGCCCTTCTTGCAGATGCTTCAAGAGCCCAGCAACATCCAACTACTCCTGCGGCTGGAGAAAGAGAGGCTCCGACCTCCAGAGAGCTGCATTACCCAAGTCTCCGAACAGATCCCCCACGACAAGAATCGAGCCACCTTCCCTAATTGGCCAGCGGCTGCGGTTTCGGGGTTGAAGGTGGTGGAGGAGAAGAGGAAGAGGAAGAGGCGAAGAGTGCCGAGGAAGGTGGAGGCGGCGTCGGAGAGCCAGAGGATGAGCCACATTGCGGTGGAGCGCAACCGCCGGAAGGTGATGAACGAGCACCTCGCGGAGCTCCGGTCGCTGATGCCGATCTCCTACATCCAACGGGTAAAATCATTTTCCATTTCTGTGTGGATACTCAGGTTTTTTTGTCTTTTCCTAAAGAAATTTAACGGTCACCACTTAAGAATCCATCCCGACCGTCCATGCAGAATTGCAAATCTAATCCAGCGGTCCGCATTTGATCTCGCAGGGTGACCAGGCCTCCATTGTTGGTGGCGCCATAGATCTGGTGAAGGAGCTGGAGCAGCAATTGCAGAATCTCCAAGCCGAGAAGCACGATCGGTTTCCTGCAAGGTTGAATTCTCGTGATTCCCACCCGTTCGATTGCTTCTTTGTCTCCCCTCAGTACAGGACGTACTCGTGCCGGCCTTCGCCGCACTCGTCCCCAATGGCGGGTTCGGTGAAGGCGGAGCACGTCGAAAGGACGGCGGACGTGGAGGCCACGGTGGTTCAGACACACGTCAATCTACGCGTGTTCATGCCTCGGCGGCCCGGGCAGCTTGCCCGGGCCGTCGCAGTGCTGGAGGGCCTTCATCTGATTGTGCTGCACCTCAATGTGGCCTCCTTCCACGACTCCGTTCTCTACTCTTTCAATCTCAAGGTAATTAGATGCTATGTTTGGGATTACTTGATTAGAAGCATATGGTAGAAACAAATCTCTGATCCCAAACTATAACTTTATTTGCAGATGGAAGCGGATTGCAAGTTGATCTCTGCGGACGAGATAGCCACCGTTGTGCACCACATGTTCACATATATATCAGCTGAAGAACCACACAGCTAATGTACTCCTTCCCGTTTATATATACATATAATATTCCAATGGGAGTAGCAGTAGGTAGGAAGCTAGAATCTGTATCTGTTATTTTAGTAGGAGATTAGCGTTAGAATTCCAAGTTATGCTATATATTACGGAGGTCTGATCCTTTCCTGCAAGGGCAGAGAATTTTGCATTTGGCGACGTGATTAGAGATGACAACTCCTGTCTTTTCCAGCACTTGTACCTCATTCTGCATGAGCGTTCTCTGGTTTCTTGGAATAATAAATTCGTGCGTTTGGATTTTAATTTAATGGGATAAACCGGAGAGAATATTTCGGGGGAGGAAGGGGGAAGAAAGCCTTCTCTCCTTTTGTACTATATGTTGACTGTAAACAGATCTTCGCCGTGCCCTACTATTTTAAACAAAAAATAATTTTTATTTGATATGAAACCCTCCTGCCTGCAGGGTTAATTGTCTTATTATCATACTCCAACTTCGGAGTTAGAAGGGATTTGTCGAGTATAGCTATTTTTTTAAACAAAATCGAATAAGGACATGAATATGGTAACAACAAAACGACTAGGATTCGGATTAGAATATCCAAATAACAAATGTTACAATATAATCTATTATCTTTAGTAGACAACTTAAACTTATTTTCCTCCTTATCCAAATCCATGCATCTTCGTCCATTTCATAAGAATCATAAATGTACATGCCTTATGTAGGTTACAAGCCCTCGATAATATAATTATATATGCAGACCCGCCGCTTTGAGGTTATAATTTCAATTTTGGCTAAATAATTTTTACGTGTATATATATATATATATGTAATTTTTTAAATTACTTTGTACTTGATAATATTCGATCCATATTCATAATTTATATGTATTCAATCATATTTAAAGATAATATTCTATCCAGATTCACATTCACTCTTTATCTAATATGGATTCGTATTCAATGAATGTCTTATTCGAATACGCATTCCATTGTTTAAAGATATGGTTCTCAAAATCCATATATGAACTGCATCTGTATTCGTATTCAATATAAATGAAGCAGATATGAATATGGAAATATGAGCGTAGATACAAATATTTACGGATTAAAAAAAATTCTACCGTATCCTCAAAAGTATACATGTTGAATAGATATAATTTATCGATTAGTTTAGTATTATATTAATTGAATATAATGGTGGAAGGGTCGTCGTATACATTTATTTACTTCATAATAATTATATCAAATATAATGAGAATGGATACAAAATTCGTTACATAATGTTACATATAAAACTATAAATATGTATTAAAATAGATATATATGGATATAGATATCTACAGATATTATGGTTGCATCTCAATCCGTATCCATTCATAATGGATATTAATAAGGGTAAACTAAAAATGGAAACTTAACTACATCTCGACTCCCGATTACCAACTTCATATTTGAAATGCAACAGAGAGATACTAAACTTCCAAGTTTTGCTGTCGATATAAAATGGTCGGGGTAAGGTGTTAGAAGCATGCATCTCAGACCAAAAAAAGTAAGAACGTCTTTTTTTATTTAAAAATTATGTCTATAGTTGGGAATCGAAGAAAAATTGAGAATGTGACAACAACAAGATAACCAATGCCTTTCAAGTATTTTGAGTACTGGGCCCAGCGGCCTGGCTACCTTGAAGCCGTTTGTAAAGGCTGGAATGTCCACGTTCAGGGTAACCCTCTCTTCCGCCTTGCTCGGAGGATCAAAAATGTGAAGTTGTCGCATAAGGGTTGGGCGACAACTGAGGCGAATGTCTTCCGTGAGGCTGATCATGCGCAGAGTTTCCTTCACTGTATTAATAATGTCATCTGCGACTCACTGCTTGATCCTACTCTCGCGGTGCTTGAGAAGGATGTGAAGTCCCACATGGAAGCCCTGGACGCGGATCTTGAATCTGCTTGGATGCAAAAGAGTAGGGTGGATTGGCTTAAGTTCGATAACCGCAACACAAAATTCTTCCACCTTAATGCAAAGAAGTGGGTGGCGAGGAATTCTATCGATCGCCTCCTTGGTCATAATGGCCAAGTCATTGATCGGCCTGGCGAGGTCATTGAACTGGCTTTATCCTATTTCAAAGACTTGCTCGACAACAATGGAGATACCGTTGTTAGTGGTGCCCTCCCACCCCCTAAGAGACTTCTTACCAAGGAAGCTAAGCAATGGCTGGTCAAGCCATTCGTTGAGGATGAAATATGGAGATCTCTTTCCGCCATCCCCTCGTCCAAGGCCCCAAGCCCGGACGGTTTCAATGCCGCTTTCTTCAAGCAGCATTGGTCCCTTATTACGTACGAGATTCTGCTCGCGGTGGACTTCCTTTACAATGGAGGGGGGAGCATGGTTCGGCAGGTGAACCACACATTTCTTACACACGTACCTAAGGTGGCTTCCCCGAGCGACATGAGGGACTTCCGACCGATCTCCTGTTGCAACATTACCTACAAGATATTCGTCAAATTGCTGTCCTCTCACCTTGGGGAGGTGCTCCTGCATATGATTTCAAGTAACAAATCCGTCTTCTTAAAGGGGAGGTCTATCGGGGATAATGTAAGGCTGGCGAATGAGATTCTAAGAGGCTTCGACCGCCGCTCTAGCACAAACAAAGCATGTCTGAAAATTGATATATCCAAAGCTTTTAACTCAATAAAGCACTCCTTCATCCTCCAAGCCTTGGAGGGTATGGGCTTGTGTAGCAGGTGGATTGCCTGGGTCAAGGAATACATATCTACTGCCTCATTTTCGATCCTGGTCAATGGGTCCCCTCATGGACTCTTTACCGATTTGTGTGGGTTGCGGCATGGGGACCCCCTTAGCCCGTTGCTCTTCTCTTTGGGGATGGAATCTCTCATGATTATTCTCAACCTTGTTGTTTCCAAAGGCAGGCTTGGGCTGTTGGGGCGGGGGGCGCCTTGCTGCCCCTCGCACCTCATGTATGCGGATGATGTCCTATTGATGTGTAATGGGTCCGCTCATTCTCTGCTCGCTGTTAGGTACTCCCTTGATAACTTCCGGGATATCTCTGGTCTGATGCTTAATGCTAGGAAGAGAAAGTTCTTCCAAACTTTGCATTTTCATGAGGATTCTGTCCCTCTTGCAGCCTTGTCCATCCCCAAACAGGCACTTCCTACTGATTTGGATTACCTTTGTCTTCCAAATCTTGACGTTATGCAGACGCTCGTGCCCTGGAAGATAGGATACACTCTGCTCTGGATGGTTGAACCGGGAACTCTCTTTCCTTTGCGAGGCGACTGTAACTACTCATCACTATCATACCATGGATTACTACCTTTTGGGCTAATGGCATATTCCTACCTTCTGCCACTATCTGCAGAGTTGACTATGCGCTAACTTCCTTTGGGGAAAAAATCCATGATATCTCTTGGGATGTGGTTTGCCTCCCTAAGCTGGAGGGGGGTTGGGCATTCGATCCTTGTTCATTATTTGTGCTGCCATGGTGCTCTCTAGAGGCTGGAGACTCCTGTCCTCTAACTGCTCCATATGGTCCCAATTTATGAGGAACAAATATCTGACCTCTCATCCCTTTTGGGAGGTGGTTCCCTCTAGGGGCGACTCTCACATCTGGGCTGAAATTTTGAAATCTAGGCCACTTCTTAGGGTGGTTGTTGTTGGCTCAGAGCCTCCTTTTTATGGTCCCTCAACCAGAAAAAATACTCTTTTGCGGCGGTTGTTGGGCTTCGGAGGTGTTAGGCTCTGCCCCTGCCTTGGGCCACTCTAGTATGGACAAAAAGAACACCTCCAAAATTTTCTTGCACTCTCTACAGGGCTGTGAAGGGGCACCTTTCCACCACCGATCGACTCGCTAAGTTCGGTATCTGCTCGCCAACCTTGTGTTACCTCTGCCTATTAGAATCGGAGTCTCACATCCATCTTTGGTTCAGATGCCACGTGGTGGTGACCATTTGGGAGGAGGCATGCTCGAGAGCAGGCTTACCTCCACCCCCTTTGGTCTCGCTCAAGGATTCCTTGGAGTGGATTAGCTCTTTTGCCTCTCAGGTTACTCGCGAAAGGCTTAGTTGCCTGCTTGCCATTACTGTTTGGAGCGTTTGGCGCGAAAGGAACTTTCGATGGGCTGATGGTTCCAGCAACCCATTACATATGGTGGTTACCTCTATTGTGAATACGATCCTTATTTTGGAAGAGTAAGCTGGTCTCTAGTTTTTGATGTCCTAAGATCTAGTAAACAACTTTTTGATCTTAGTTAACATGTTGCTGCTCCTTGTAATATTTACTTACAGTTGAATACAAAATTTTACTTACCCAGCAAAAGAAAACAACAAGATAATCCATCGAGATAATAAAGTGATCAGGATCAGTCAGCTTATGTATGATAAGAATTACTTTACTTGTGCCACGTCAGACGGGCGATGCAGAAGAAGAAGGTTGGACCGTGGCAGCGGATTTGCGCGAAAAGGAGAGGAGATCGTCAGCGGTGTCGTCGGTCGTCCTTTTGCAATCGTCTGCGCAGACCTGAAAAGTCGCATGCAGCAGTAAGTATCATCTGCCAGCGTGCGTACCTTCTTGCTGCTTCTGCCTTCCATTATAAAAAAAATATATATTAATCTATTATTATTATTGCACCCATCCTATCATATCATCATATCATATCATGCACTCCCTCCCTCCTCGGTTCTATTCGCCACTCCCTCTGCAGACAAATACACGACGACAGCATTATGCTTATTACTTCCATCATTGCAGACCTTCCCCTCCCGTACATTAATTTCTTTTCAAGTTCATCTGTATTCTGCAACACACACTCTCTCTCTAGCACGCATGTATAAATCATGTACACAGACAAGTTGCTAGACTATCATGGAAATCTAGCCATCAGAGAGCCATTCGGGTAGGTAATCCACCATACTTGTTCTGTACAATTGCAGCAACTTAGCTCTTAGAACAAGTTGATCAGCGTTTTGCTAACAACTATATGGGGAAGGGAGGCTGCTCTCAACAACAGCTAAGAATCCTACTGATGTTCTCGTTACCGTCTAATGAAGCTCTTGATAGCAGTTAACTTAGGCTTGTGTTTGTTTTTATGTGGCTATAGCAAAGATGAAGGATACATAAGACAAACTCTCGATTCCTACTCTTTTGATAGTTAAAGGTTACTTATGGCATGAAACAAACATTTCGTGCCTGGAATAAGCGTCTGCAAAGTTTCCGAGTAATTTTATACTTTTTTAGGTCCAAAACTCTCTTTATAAAAAAGGAAAAAGATTTCGTAACTGCTCAATTTAGGTACATGATATCATTATAACAATAATCTCTGCAAAGAAATTTCAAACAATAATCTCCAGATCTGATCTGGATCGTCCACACCCGCCTCCATCTAGGTCGTTGGATCACACGATCCAACGACCCTCGAGTCTTCTTCCACCTCTCGTAACTTCCTGTCACCCACGTTGCCCCTCGCCACACCTTGCCCCCTTCCATTTTTACAGCCACATCCTACCTCCTATCCATGACCTAACGCCACCACCATGTGGTCCTATCTTCCCTCACTCTCGTGTGACCCTTCATTCATGAATCCCGATCCTCTAGAGCCTTCACTTGACCGTATCAAAACCCTCGACCACCCTTTTGTAACCGATCACCTCCTCCAAAAAACCACCATCTTCTCCCCTCTTCCACCTCGTCCACCATTCCAAGGAAATGCAACCCAACCTTCTTCCCCTCCCCGTGGCAAGGGGAGGAGGAATCGAAAAGTGATGACAATTGGCAACCCCGAGTGTTGACCCTTGGACACCATGGCTATGTCACGATTGATTCCGTCTATTGGAGTCCTCTGGAGTAGCTGCCCAGGTAGAGCGATGATCCAAGGTTCATCGGAACCTCAACCCAAGCTTCCACTCCGCCTTCTTCCTCCTCGAACCTTCCAGGTAATGCTATTTGATTTTTTATTTGATTTCTTTGAATTAATTGAATGCACACACCTACTTTCACCGTCTATGCACTACACCATCCCCTTCGCCAGAAAACCCCGACCTTCGCAGGGGGTCTAGATCATCGCTCCTCTTTCTCTAGTACCTCCACCACCCCGAGAATTTTCCTCCATCCATGACGGAGGAGAGCCCACTTAGGGCTCCACATTCTCGACTCTGACAGCCCTCTGTTCACCCCAGAACCCATTCGCAGGCTTCGGCTATCCATACAACTAATCCATTTTGTTGGTATTCACTCAATAGATAGACTATTTGAGATTACATGATAAATGACAGATAAGGATGGGAGCAAGACATTATTCATGAGACATGTGTTGAAGCCCATGCATGTAGTTATTGATTAGTACATGAATAGTACTACACGGGACACTTTGCTGAATATTCACCTCACTTTGTAGGATTGCATGGTCGACTTCATCAAGATCCATGCACCTTCAAATCAAAAAACTCCGGACTAATTGAGCGAGTATGCTTTTCGATTAGTATTTCCACCCTTTTACAACATTCGTGACGTGTTCTTCTTGGTAGTGCTTCTTCCACCAAGTAGACTTGATTTGGGACCAACAGTGGTGGCATGTCACAATAGTAGTTCGATCAGCTGAAAGAAACATTCACCATGTTGACAAAGGATATGGATAGGACGAACAAGAGAGAGGACCAGTTAAGGGAGATACTGCAGCAAAACTCACAAGTGATGCTGCAGATGTCTAGGTTGGTGGAACATCTGTCAGCCGTCAACACGAGTAAATGTTCCTCCACCTCGTGATCCACACAACCCCACTCCCCCACCCGAGGAGAATGCACCCCCATCGTGACCATCCAATTATATATAGCAGAAAGTGTTGGATGTTGTGTATATAAGATCAATTAATATTGTAGCATGTCAGTCATGTGCTCATTATAGTCATGTGCTCATTATGAACATGGTTTTCTTAAGTTATATGTTTGTCAAGTTTGCGATATGATTGCTTATGAATTGCATATCATTCAGCATTTTGCATATTAAATTTCTGATTGCTTGTTAAATTGTATGATGGCATGGATTTAGTATTGCTTATTAAATTATCTGATGTTATGATGAGGAGGAACATGAGGAATAGGAGGAGGAGGAACAACTAACGCTACTGTTGATGTTGCTGAACAACAACTTATGCTATATTTTTTTTCATTGCAACTACCGTTATCATCGATCAGCTGACCGCCGAATATAGGTTCTAACTATACTCAATGGTTATCATAGCCATCGAGAAATATATTATTGGTGGTGGTTTACTGTCTTTGGAAAACACATATTCTCAGCGGTTAGTATGTTTGCGGCGGGTCAGTGTACTCAACGGTAAATAGTCGACCGCCGCAAATATCTTTTACAATAATTTTTCTGTCGATGCTTCTTTCTTCGACGGATACGTATTAATACGTATTATATAGTGTATTCCAGTAGTGCACCAAACAAGTTACACGTGGCTATCTCTACGCTACATGATCAGCACTAGGAAGACCATCCTCAATCGTTTAGATCTAAAGTCGTAGTCACGCACAATCTACATGTGACTGAACTACATTTATATATTCTCTGCTTGGGGCATTTTGTAAGAGATTCCAGACGAAAACATATAATTATAAAGACACCCTTGAGCTAAGTTTTTTTAACGTTGTCACAGTTATTTTTTGTTTGCAATTATACCCTTAAGAACATTGGTTACTTATTCATTTTAAATTCAAAGCACAAATATGATAAATACAATTTTATTTCATTTCGTAGACATATTAATTCTCTTTATTTTGACATATTGCTAATATATTTTGGAGATATACTTGATATTCTATGATATTTTAATTGAAACATAGAATCTTGAACTATTTATTCACTTTAAATTCAAACACATCTCTAAAAAGTATGGAAGTTATTGTGAAGTATTAATGCAGGAAACTTTTAGCATAGGAAATTCGGAAAATTCATTAAATATCATGCTTTGAATTGATTATTCTTTGTATTACTTGTGTGATTTTCCTACGACAAATATTGCATCATTTCTTAAAACTAAAAACAGTCATAGATAGGTCTTTTATTTGTCTTTTATATGCGACTTTTATGAAATTAGCTGACATGATTTGCTTTGTTTAAATATTAGAAGACATCAAGTCAGGGTTTCTATATTTTTAATATATTCATCTTATTTTCAAAAATTCAAAAAAAGACAGTAGCTTTATTTCATTATATATTGTATTGATGTTTTTAATTTTCAAAAATATTACATTTTCATATTTAAATTGAAAAAACAAAAACAGTACATCCATTATATTCTATTTATACATCATTGATAATTACAAAAAATGCATTCTGGATTCCTTGTGCATAGAATTTAAGGGAAAATGCATGTTGGATTTGTGGAGCACAATTTGACATAGAAATCTATTATGCAATCCATGCTTATCCTCTCTTCAAATTATTTTTCAAAAATCTTTTTATTTATTCTCTATTTTTTCTATTAAAAATACAAAATTGTAAAACTAAAAATAAAAAATATAAATAAATTAAAAGTCATAAAAACAACATTACATTCGTAAACATACAACAATGATATATTTGCACGTTAATTTGGAAATCTAAAATCTTCACCATATCCTTTTTTCGACTTTGAACTTACCAAGTAAAAAAATAACACCACACATTCATTCAAAATTCTTGCATCTTTTTGTATTGATAAGTTTTTATCTCTCTAAACTACGACATCATAGTTTGACAAAGGGAATGGTCCCAAGGCATCTAACGAACTTGGAAAGCAAAGAAGTCTCTATCGAGTGCGAGAAGACCTTCAAGCAATTTAGAAATGAGTCTTATACATAGCATGTGTGCTATAGATTTCTAGTGGACTATGATAGCTTGGATAAATTCATGAACCTCTATGGAAATTTATGATCAAGGAGGTTCAGCTTCCTATTTCTCTAATAAAGAAAAGAAGAGACAAAGAGAGCAAAAACTCATATATATAATTAAGTCTTTGGATGATGCAAAATTCAAGAGTTAGTGATCACAATATGGGTTTACAATGTAAGAACTTAGTTTTTAGCATTTTGGTTGGTTTCCAACATGTTAAAAATAAGTTAAATCCAACTAATTGTCACAGCCACTTCTCGGCATACAACAGCTCCAAGTTTGCGCCACGACATTACATTATCATTAACACGAATGACTTACCATGTTGTCCCTCAAATGGTTCTAATTGATAGTCGTCGATCTGTAGTTGTTCATGGAATATCTTATCTAGTATCACAACTCATAGAAGATAAGAACTAACAATTGGAAAATACAATAGATAGAAAAAAATAAATTTAATCGGGACCAAATCCAAAAGAGATCAATTTTCCTTAATAATTGTCCTAAGAGCTAGCTCGGGATGTTACAAGTTATATACAAGAGCCACAATTTTTTGTTAAAAATGACAAACCTTCTTCCAGCTTTACAATGTGAATAAAATAAGGGCAGGAGTTGTTTTGGATCTTGGGTATGAGAATATAGGTCTATGCCATCTTTGCTGTGAGTATACAAAGCCCTCCAGCAATGGGTGGAGCGCTCCTGGAGAAATGTGAGGGATACTATCCAAATATCTCTTGAGGAGAAATATACAAGGAGAGGAATAAGAATTAAGAATTAAGAATTAATCAATAATATTAATACGAATAAGCACTAAGGGCCCGTTCGGTTCGGGAATAAGCATGAATAAGGATGGGGAATAAGGAGAATAAGGGTCTATTCTTTGTTCGGCTGGAGGATAGGAATAAAGAGAATAATACGAAATAAAGGTAGGTAAGGTGGGATAAAGATAGGAATAAGAGTGAAATAAGATGGAATAATGGGGAATAGTCGTACCACTGAGAACCGGAAGGAGAATTGACACCTTATTCCAGAGCTTATTCTCCAACCAAAGAGGGCTTAAGAAGGCAATTCCAAAGCAAACACCACCACAAAAAGAGGAAAAAGAGGGCGTTGATTTTAAAAGAAAAAAAAGAAGAGGAAGAAATAAAGAGGAATGGTGGTACCCCTTGCAGGATACGAGAGCCTGGTGGGTGTACCTGGTCCGGCCCATCATGGGAGGCGGCGCCACGCCAAGCCCTCTCCGGCGCAGACTTCGGCCCCTCTGGCCTTCCCTTCGCGGAGTCGCTGTCGGAGTGGCTCCGCCCTCGTCTGCCCTCGGACTCCCTCTCCGCCTGGGGCGTCCGACCGGGCACCAAGTCCGTCCACAACCTCTGGCTCGAGCTCTCCCTCGGGGAGACCTCCCTCGATCCCCTGCCCCTCGTCCGCACCGTCCACGTCGCCTCCGTCCGCGTCCGCAACCCCGCTGGTGCCGTCCTCGTCGAGTCCCACCAGCTCCTCTCCGACGGCTCCCTCCGCCCCCGCGGCCGCCCCCTCTCCGAGAAAATGCGCCCCAACGAGCCCATCCACCTCGCCGTCGCCCGCGCCGTCGCCGAGGAGCTCGACGGCAGGACCGCCACCATCCTCCCCGGCACCTACTCCACGCACGTCGAGGACCGCCCCTCCGCTTCCTATCCGGGCCTCCCCGCCAGGTACGTCCTCCACTCCGTCGACGCCCGCGTCGACGGTCTGCCCGAGGAGGGCGAGTTCGAGACTGGCGAGTCCGGTGAGGACCATGATGATCAAGACGGGAAGGTCGTCGTCGTCAAGAAGCATTACTGGAAGTGGGTCTTTGGAGGTGAGGAACCTCCACCTCTTCCTCCCCCTCCCTCTCATTCATAGACACTATATATCTTTTAAATATTTCACCTTTCTTTAATTTTGTATTTGATCATCGTGTGATTTTGGAATGTTGAGGAGGGGGAGATGCAACCTATTAACTATTTTTCTTTTCCTTTTCTTTCGTAATGTGTGCTTATGTGAGACTAATGAACACCCGTTGCTATAGGTTTTGTTTCAATTTCCATTTCTATCTTTGTTTTAATCTCCATTTATATGCTCGCATTGTGTTAAAGAAATAAGAGCTAAATCCGCTCTTGGGTTGTTCTGTTATAACGATCCTAATGTTTTGCATAATAAAACTGAAGGTTAGAAAATAGTAGAAGTTGGTACTGAAGTTAAGATCAAACAAAGCTGGTCTGTTTTAACTAATTGGCTTGCATAATTGTGCATCTTTTTTAGACAATTTGCATGATCAGATATACATGAATGTTCAGGAAGACAGATTGTTCTGCAATTTCTTTTGTTATTTTAGATAGCATCTTTGTGCTGCATTCGCTTGCGACTGATTGCATGTCCTCTGTGGTTCTTGATAGTGTTCTGCACCAGTTATTAGTGAGTAGAAAAGTCCAATAGTTGTGGGCTGGCGGATCGATTATCTCTGCACATGATTGTTCTTAAATGCTTTAGAATCAGTGTTCAATTTGGACTGTATTGGGAACTGCTGAAGTTTGCCACAATTCGAAATGGATTGTTGTCTCTCTGAGTAACCTCTTCTTTAAATTTTACATCACCAGCTTCCAGAATTAAGCCATCAACTTCCAACAAGATGCAGGTGTTCGATTTCATAACTTCTTTCTTGGTTCTGCTAATTCTCATATCCTCTCTCTATTCTGGTTTTGATATGCAGCCTTTCTAGCATTTTTCTGTGAGGCTGTCTGGTTTGGATGTTCGAGTTAACAAAGATGTATCAGAGTTTTGTTCAAGGTTTCCGTCAAATTCGATGGCTTTGTCGAACTAAGCTGATGGTCAGAAAACATCTGGCTAAGTATGTGACCACACTGGTGGATTGATGGTAAAATCACATTGAAATCATGGGGTTGCACATATACATGGATAATCATCTCTGGGGCTTACTAGACAGATGTGGATTTGTTGCGAATCGCGGAAGCGAACACGCACAAACACGATCAAACAAGCAAGAACGCAAACACACGGATTTACAAGGTTCACCCGTAACTGGGCTACGTCCTTGGGCGGCGGCGATCGGTTTCACTATGTAGAGAAAAGGATGAATACAGAGGATACTTAAAACCCTAACCCTAAGGAGTTTATATATAGCACTCCCATACAGACGGATCCCTAAAAATAGAAGGATCCAAATACCCGAATACAAATAGAACCGCTCCATAAAATTTTCGCCGGGGGCGCTGCCCCCACACCCCCGCAGGGGGGGCGCACCTGCTCCCCCCTAGACCCCCCCACAGCCTCGCTGACCGGGCAGCGAGACCCCGTCTTGTTGGGGTATGGTACGGCAGGGGGATGCATATGCAGTTCTTCAACCTGGATCAGATGGTTAGGATTCAAGGCATATCAACAATCTCCACCTTGAATTGATCCTCTGAGAAGCTTCGCTAAGCTTCGCCGTGCCGCCGCCATCCCCTCCTTGGGGCTACTCCCAACTGTCGACATTGAGCAAGTCCAAACAATGTTTGAACTTACTCCCAGGAACCGTCTTCGTGAACATATCAGTTGGATTATCTGCTGTACCAACCTTCTTCACCTTGATCCTCTTCTCAGAATGAATGAAGTGATATCTGACATCTATGTGCTTGGTTCTCTCATGATGAACATGATCCTTGGCTAAGCATATTTCACTAAGACTGTCATAATATACTATAGCCTGATTTTGTTGCAGACCGAGGTCTCCAAGTAAGCCCTTCAGCCAAATGCCTTCCTTTGCAGCCTCTGTCAGTGCCATGTATTCTGCCTCTGTAGTAGACAAAGTAACCGATGGCTGTAAGGTAGCCTTCCAACTGATGACCGAATTCCCTAAAGTGAAGACGTAGCCTGTCATCGATCTCCTCCCATCAATATCTGCTGCATAGTCTGAATCTGAATATCCAGCAACCAAGCACTCTGAATCACTTCTATAAATGAGGCCAATGTCTGTTGTTCCTTTCAGATAGCGGAAAATCCGCTTGACTGCCTGCCAGTGCTCCTTTCCTGGGTTACCAATGAATCTACTAACAACGCTCACAGCATGAGCGATGTCAGGTCTTGTGCATACCATGGCATACATAAGACTCCCAACTGCGCTGGCATAGGGAACACGTGACATGTATTCCTTATCAGCATTTGACTGTGGTGCAAAAGAAACTGAGAGATGAATATTTGAAGCGGATGGAGTACTTAAAGGCTTGGTTGTAGACATCCCAAATCTCAGTAGAACTTTCTCAATGTAGTTCTTCTGAGATAAGAAAAGTTTCCCTTCTGCACGATCTCTAATGATCTCCATCCCTAAAATCTTCTTCGCTGCACCAAGATCCTTCATGTCAAATTCTGAACTAAGGAGCTTCTTCAGATCATCTATGGTACTCCTCTGTTTGGCAGCAATCAGCATATCATCGACGTACAGTAACAGATAGATGAAGGATCCATCCTCCACCTTGTTGTGGTAAACACAACAATCGTATGGGCTCCTGTTGAACCCATGATCAGTCATGAAACTATCAAACTTCTTGTACCATTGCCTGGGAGACTGCTTAAGCCCATACAAAGACTTCTTCAATCTACATACATGATCTTCCTTACCCTGAGATAGGAATCCCTCTGGTTGGCTCATAAGAATGTCTTCTTCGAGTTCACCATGTAAGAAGGCTGTCGTCACATCTAACTGCTCCAGCTCCAAGTCTTGATGTGCTACAAGAGCTAGTAGCACCCTGATGGATGTATGTCTTACAACAGGAGAAAATATCTCGTTGTAATCCACACCTTCCTTCTGACTGTAACCCTTTGCAACTAGGCGTGCTTTGTATCTGATGCCTTCACTGTCTGAAATTCCTGTCTTTTTCTTGAAGACCCATTTGCATCCAACGATCTTCCTCCCCTTTGGCAATTTGACAAGTTCCCATGTCTGATTCTTGTGAAGAGACTCCATCTCCTCACCCATAGCAGCAATCCACTGCTCAGATTCTGCCCCAGATATTGCCTCCCTGTAAGTGGAGGGTTCTGGTGACTCTGCCTCCTCCGCAACCTGCAGTGCAAATGCAACCATGTCTTCGAATCCGTATCTCTGCGGTGGATGTATCTCTCTACGAGGCCGATCAGTAGCAATACTAGGTTGCCTCTCTTCTGGTTGCTCTGCTTCAGGCTGTTCAACACCAGCCTGATCAGGAGTGGTGTGACCAACTGCGTTATCACTACTTGGTGTCAGTTCGAACTCCACCTGTTCGGACACATCATCACTTGTCCCTGCATCAACAGACTCACTACTCGAGTGAAGCACGGAATTCTCATCAAAAGTAACATTCCTGCTAACAATAATTCTATGCTCAGAAGAGGACCAGATTCTATACCCCTTCACTCCTGCACCATATCCTGTAAACACCCCTTTCTTTGCCCTTGGTTCTAACTTTCCTTCACTAACATGATAATAAGCAGCACAACCAAAGACTCGTAAAATAGAATAATCAGCATGATTACCAGACCATACCTCCATGGGTGTTTTGCAATCAATGGCAGACGCGGGACTCCGATTCACCAAGTAACAGGCTGTATTCACAGCTTCAGCCCAGAATGCTCTACCAAGTCCAGCATTAGAGAGCATGCACCTTGCTCTCTCCAGAAGCGTTCTGTTCATTCGTTCAGCAACTCCGTTTTGTTGTGACGTATCTCTAATGGTAAGATGTCTCGCAACACCCTCCTCCTTGCAGAACTCATTGAACTCTGATGAACAGAACTCCAGTCCGTTATCTGTGCGAAGACGCTTCACCTTCTTAGAAGTCTGATTTTCCACCAAGATCTTCCACTGCCTGAAGGTCTGAAATGCTTCGCTCTTGTGCTTCATAAAATACACCCACACCATCCTGGAATAATCATCAATAATAGATAAAGGGATAATACACCCATAACCCTGAGTAATTCCTCAATCTCAATCATAACCCTGTATAATCGCGAATTACATGAGGAACCCCGAGTAATGCTTAACTCTTACATGACATGACCCTGAGTTATATTTCGTTTGGGTTCCGCGTTAAAATTGACGGTTTCTGTTAGAAAAGACAAAAATGCCATAAAACACATTCTTATTTACAAAATATGGCATCCTCTTTTCATACCCCCTCCTCTACCCGTGGTCCACCGATCCTTCCCCTGCTCAAGCTCCAAGCTGACCGCCGCCGATCCCCCTTCCTCCTGTCGATCATCCACTGCAGCCAGCACCGATCCTCTCCCGCAACTCCCCCCCTCCGGTCGGCCGCCCGCCGAACTCCCCCCTCCCCACCGAGCGCCACCCACCCACCCATCGATCCCCTGCTTCTCGAAGCACCCCCATGCTGGAAGGTCCCTCCGCCCGCGAGCTTTCTCCCTGCTCGAAGGCCCCACCCCACCCCACCACGCCGCCCACTGATCGATCCCCAACTCCTCGAACCCCCCCCCCCCCCCCCCCCCCGCCGCGAGCTTCCTCCCTGGTCGAGGCTCCCCCCGCCACCTCCCGCCGCCGCGGACTGGAAACGACGACTGGAATTACAACCACTGACTCCCTCAACAAATCCACTCCACTTTTGGCTCGGACGGAGAGCATGGAGGCGGCGGAGGGAAAAGGATGGAGAGAGGGTTAATTATGATCTTTTGTTGGAAATTTGTTAAAAAAGGGAAATTGAATGACCGAGTAGGAAATATCAAATTTGCTCGTTGACGAAGCCAA
>JAZKJV010002614.1:0-169162 GCA_037367405.1 Ottelia alismoides | reverse complement strand
TAGACTACTTGACTTAGCTCATCCAACACCTTCAAATTTCTATTCATATGTAGTGGACCTACATTAAAAGGTTAGTCGGATGCCAGCCTTTGGAGTAAGAATTGCCATATCCTTATCAAGAAGAATTTCCATATCCTTCTCAAGCCGGAGATCCCTTCTTCTTAATCACTTGATGTGATTGAGTCATCGATCTTACTATTTAGATTATTTAACTCTTCACAGGCCTCTATGATCCAACTTTTGGATCAATAATTGTATGATATCAAGATGGCCACAGTACAAAACCTTAATTGCACTAAGGAACCTATTATACAAATTAATTATTCTTCAATTCAGATTAATGAATGATCTGTAATAACTTTTAGCGCACAATGGCTCATTGTAGGCTCACATGTCCAACACCATTCTCACCTTTACTTTTTAATCTCTACGTGCTCCTCCTTCATAGTATCCTCGCTCATGGTCACAATGCAAGCTTAATTAAGGATTGAATTTCTGCAAAAACATCTAGAGTCTCTTTGATCCCTATTATCTGTAATAAATAGGGTTGAACTTTCTATGGTGTGTTGAACATGTTTCAACCCCTTCTGTGTGGTTGGGGTCCGACTTGAATGGCATAGAATTAGACACACATGCTAGTTTAGATATCTCTATTCTTGATTGTTCTCGTAATTTCTAGGACACACTCTCACTAACAAGATGCATTAGTAGATCATTTTGACTTAGCTAAATATTGAAATCAAATTCCTCATGCTAATAGAATTATCTGCTTAGGGTGGGTTTTTTTCTCTGCGCGTACCATTTAATATAAAATTTTAATTCCTTGTACTATATCCTCCATGAAGATAGCGAGGAGACATTCTAAGTCTTCTAACTGAGTATGTATCATTGATTTCACATCTACATCAGCTTTTATGATTCTTTCTCCTTCGGTTTTATAACTTAGGATTCCAAAAAGAATCATGACTGCTCGTTAATCATGCATTTTTTTTTCTCATCTATGGCTAATATGAAAACTCAAAATTAAAACCAGGACTACTAATAAGAGAGCCTATAAATAAATTAGAATAAAACTAACCTTATGACCGGTGGAGAGCAACCCACTCATTGTATGTAGGAATGAAATCGTACACTTAGGGTAGAGTCCAAAACCTTTTATCCACGTACTTTTCAAAGATTATTTTACCACTCAACTAAAATTGAAAAGATAACCAATTAAACTCTTGAGGCATTCACTACATTGAGTTGGTGAAACCATGGTTTGCTTTATCTATGTTTGTATGCTTTGTCTTGTGTCTTATTCGCTCCATGCTTTGGTCTTCTTCTTCCCCTCTTCTATTCCACCACGTATCCTAGATATACCTCTTACACATGTTTCACTCCATATCACCTTGACCCCGAAGTCGGAACTTTGATCGACTTTGTTGCTTCTTCATACTTCTCACCCTCCACACCTTCAAACCCTTTGTATAGTTCTTCTAACTGGTCTAGCATATCTTATACCCAAAAGCATGGCAATTTCTACCATGAGTAAGTAACTATTGAGAATGATGAATAGTCGACCTATAAGGGTCAGGAGTACACCTACACATCTGAGGACATGACTCGAAGACAACCTATAGACGACCAAATGGAGAGGCATGCACCCTATATCCATCCCGACTAGGTTTAGTTTCTCAACCCACCCTCTTATTCATTTAAAGAGCCTACATATATAGAGGATCGGATTCGGGATATAGCTTCACCTTCCCCCTACCAGCAGACGCAATAATATGAGGCTCGGACTTTCCCATCAAGAGACCCATACTCAACTCAGGATTGCATGCCTATGTCTAGGTATGTTGAGTATGAGACCTCAACCTCTCAATAGTATCCTCCCACACCTATAGCTCATCCCATGATAGAGGAGGATGCAATCTATGAAATAAAAAGAAATGTTGAATCATTGAAGAAAGAGATCAGAGAAGTCTGGAAAAAAGCAAAGATTGAAGGTTCTAGACGTGGTAAAGAGGTGTATTCAAGTGGTGATGATCTCAAGGATCGTAAAGACATTGGGGAACCAACACCTATAAAGTTGGAGTCACTCTCACTTACCTCTTCTACTGACCACTCACCTTTCAAGTTTGTGGATGTGCATATCCAAAACCCCATTCCTGAAAAAAATGGAAGAACCCAAAATCACATAAAATTTGAAAATCGAAAAACCCATAAAAAAATCAAGGAGATGATGATTACGTGGGTCATCCTCAAGGGGAAGAGTTTGTTGACAAGATAATTCATGAACTCCCTAGAGTGAAGCAGCTACCTAAGATTGAATGTAAACTCGGAGATACCCTCTTCAACCATGCTCGAATTGATGACGACTCCACAATGAACATCCTCCCAACCATCGTCTTCTATGAGCATAATCTCAGACCTATTAAGAAGAGGCAGATCGTTCATCTCGATGATCGAACAATCAGATGGGAGAGAGGGACTGTTTATGTTATTATCACTTTCCAAGGTGCTCCACTTGAGGTGGATTTTACAGTCATTGATACAGAGCATCATGGGGAGTTGTCCCAATCTCCAATTATTCTTGGGAAGTTGTTCTTAGCCTACGCAAAGGTGGTAACTGATTGTGAGACTCAAGAAATTAAGTTTCCAACAAAAGAAATTAAGTTTTCAACATTGGGAAAGATATGGTATAAAAATCATTTCCAAAGTCATTTCCAAATGATTATCCCATGTTTATGGCAACTTCTATACATGTTAATTTCAACGCCTTCATGAAAAATATATCAGCTCAAGAATATACTCCTATTGCAACAAAGATCATTGTTGATTGAAAAATTAGCTAACTAAAGGAGTTGTAATTAAAATTGATTTCCAGAAATCATTTGACTTAGTGGGCAGAAAATCCACACCGATCTGCAAGTTCTAAAAAAGATAGAACAAATAGTGTCGTAGTGGTGACCGGGTGAATTTTACCATAAAATTTATTATTATGTTATTATACTCCTTAACTCAATGGTATAGCGATAAGTATGGGAGTGTCGAACTCAAGGAGGCAAACTGTGGAAAACTACGTTAAAATAGTAGAGGAAATAAGGTAAATGGGTTTCCTAATTTTTACTTAGGGATTTTACCCGACAGACCATATAAACTTTTTAAATTACCTCTACGACCTTTTGCACAATGTAATTACCCCATCGACCCTAAAATTACCCAAGAACCCCCACGGGCTTCAAACAGATTACCCGGAGGGTTCATGGGGTAAGTGTTGGAAAGTTTACGGGGTCGAGGGAGGGAATTAGATTGTTTCAAAGGTCGTAGAGGCAATTGGTAAAGTTTATAGGGTCCGCCGGGTAAAATCCCTTTTATTTATTTTTAAAGAATTTTTCGAGATTTCTATTTGATTTATGAATTTTATATTATTTTTGTGGTTGTATATACCTATAAGTAGAAAAATAGAGGTATTTGATTTTATATTTTTTATTTGATTTTTATTTTGTACTTTTTATATTTTTAATTTTATTTTACAATTTTTATGCATTTTATGAGTGTTTTTAGAATTTTTATGAGTTTTGACTTATTTTTAAAGAAGAAAACAATGTTTTTATTGAAAATAGGGATTTATTTTTCTATAAAAATAATAAATACTAAGAAAATATTTTTCTTTTATTTTTGTCAGAAAGTAGATGAAAATACCTTTCTAACAAAGTATCACACGTATTTTTGTGATTTTTATTGAATTAGTTATGCATTTTTTAGTTTTTGTGTATTTTTAATTTTTTATTAGTTTTAATATCTAACTTTTATGTTGTTTTGGATTTTATATGTGAAATACAATAAAATATATTATAACTAATTTTTATAGATTTTTTAGAGGTGTTTATATATTTTTTATGGATTTTATGAGTTTATGTATTTTTTGTATTTAGTTTTTGAATTATTAAAAATAGAAAATATTTTTATTTTTGAAAACTGATTTTATACTAAATAGAGTATAGTACTATGTATTTATACATAATTTTTTATTTGATTTTTATGTTTTGCATTTTATATAATACAAATATTATTAGCTATTTTTTATATACAGTATATAGGGGTATATTGGTAATTTACTAGAAGCTAGGAATTTGCGTGCAAAATAAGCAGAAAGAGGGGGCATGTGTGCAAATTCTCATATATCAAGTGAAAACCATGTGATCGCAACTACTTATGGACCTGGTCGTAAATTGACAAATGTATTGGGGGCAAGCTGCAAAACGCTCAAAATATCTGAGAATCATGTGCGTTGTACGTGATGCCTTCAGTGGTGGGGTTGTTCTGGTGCCGACGTATGGTGTGGCGAGAGCCGTATTATCTTGAGGATTGAGCAATGGTTGTAGATCAAATGGTCGTGCTTAATGATAATCAAACGGTTGTTATCGATTCCCCTTGATCAATCAGACGACTATAATCAAGCAAGTTCTTCCCTAATTCAAGTTGTCTTCAGGCGACGATAGTGTTCTTTACACTTCATCTCTGATCTCCGAAAATGCTTCGTGCTCCAGGTGCTGCGGAAATGGTAGAGGGTCTTTGGGTAGCAATGACTCGATGTGGTGCTTCAAGAGCGGTGCATCTATCTCCAGACGGAGTTTGAATCAGATGGCTCTCCTCGCTTCAAGTCTCGTTGGTGTTTTATCAGAGGTGGAGATGCTAACAATGGTTCTGATCATTAGTTATGATCAAATGCTCTAGAGGTGCGTTGCTTGCTTTTAGATGATCTAATTAGATCAGGTATCGATAAAGACTTGCATGTGCGCCAGGTGGTTCGCAAATCAGATCGAACGTCCTTGATGGCTTTTGCTTCATGAGATTGCAGGTGTTCTTATAATGCTCCAAGCGGTGATGTTTTCATACGTAGGTCTTGATCTCGAGTGCAAAGTAGCAGAATCTGATGCTCGTGCTCCAAATGAAGTTCCGTCTCCTGCAAGTACTTCTCCTGGTGTGTACTTCGATCTGCAAGGAGGAGAATGGCTCGTGGAAGAAGCCTCGGCCCAAGTTCCAGAGGGAAAGGGGTGAGTGGAGAAGGCTTCCGGAGGTGGGAATTGACCATCAAGCTCCGACCATCGCGCGTGGCAGGAGATGATATATCATGGAGGAATAGCACAACGATGAAGATGATTCAGATGTGAGGTGGACGAACATTGGGAGCAGATTTGGCTCCAACAGAGAGTTGAGGATATAGAACATAAAGGGATGAGAGGAAAATGGAAAGGAATGAGATCAGAGGGAGAAGGAAGGGAAGATGAAATCTAACTTGGAAAGTAATGGACAAAGTCACATGTGGATGCAAAGCTAAGCGGAGCTCCTACAGGTCGTGACCACAACTGTGGCGGAGGGAGGCTGGCATGGTGGAGCTCGAAGTTGCATGTCAAGTATGATTACGTTGGCCCTCTCCTTCTCAACCTAATTCTACAGCGAGAAGACCTTTACCCTCTCATGTCTCTCCGGACCTCGGGAGAGGGAGAAAAACTCAAATGGCGGATGCAGATCTGGAGAGGGTAGATGGGGCTTTAAATAGGCGAGGAAGACGTGGGGAGCATGCTGTCGGGATCTCTTCACAGACTAAGGAGGGTAACGAGGCGAGGTGGTTGGCGAAACGGCCAACGCCCGATGATTGAAGCAACTGGCAGAGGAAAAAGGTAGAGGGAAGACGGAGGTGGCGGGCAGAAGAAGGAAAACGACAGAGGAAGAATAAGAAGCGAGGAAGAGGGAAAGAAGAGGAGAGAGAAAATGAATAAAATGAATAAAATAAATGAATAAATGATTTAAATAATTAATTAATTAATTAGTTAAATAGATAACTAATTTAAATAATTTAATACATCGATAATTAATTAAAGAATTAAATAAATAAATAAATAAATAAATTTTACTCATTTTAGTTTAATGATAAAATATTAATAAAGTATAAAAATATAAGAAATGATGTAAATTAAATAAAATCAGATTAAGATACATTGTACAATTTATACCAATAGGGTCCCAAGACCTACTTTTTGCATATTAACTTTGATTTTAGTGAAATCGATTTCATTTGATAGATAATTCTATAAATGAACTTTAAAGTGAGTACGTACAATTCGGAGTCCATATGGTCGAGTTATGAGGTCTGCAAGTTTAGGTTCTTATCTTCGTAACATTGGGATTTATTGGCATTTATTAATAAATAATTCTAGGTTACATTTTTATATTTTTAACTGATTTTTTATAAACACATTAGAGAAATAAGTTAAACATTTTCAGAATAGTTAAATAGAACATAAGGAAGGTCTGTATACATATAGTACATATATACATATGGGTCCAAACGCCTAAATCACACATTTTATTCTAATATTTTTTGATATTTTTAGTAAATAGTATTTGTTATAAAACAAAGTTTAAAAGTGAGTTTGGTCAATTTGGAGTTTCTATAAATAGTTATGAATCTTGGAAGTTGGCTTTTGCGGCTTTTTAGGTTCATCATAATTAATTATTTATACATTAAATAATTTTCTTAATATTTTTATAAATTAATATATATTATTGTAAACAACTTTCATGGAGAAAATATTTTGATTTAATATGATCTGAATGATAAATAAAATAGGCGAACATATGTACAAGGTGAAAAATGTGTAAATATACATTTATGATCTTGATCTTCTGACATTTTTATAAATTAGGATCCTTATCTCCCCCTACATATTTATTTTGTCGATCAAGTTAATATTAATCCGGTCTCAGGGTTAGGATTAGTCTGTACATATTACATAACTACATCCTTTTTTTCTTTTTCTTTTCTTTTTTCTCTTTATTATTTTATTTTGGATAAAATAAATGTTAAATATTAAAATATTAAAAAATGTGGTTTGAATGTTAACTAGTGAGAATTAGTGAATATTTACATGTATTTTACCAAGGATTTTAGCCAAAATGAAAGAATAAAGGCGATGAATCACAGATTCTTCATTCCCATATACTTTACCTCTGTTAGTCCCTTAGAGAATACCTAGTCTATAAATATGTGAAAGAAAGAAGAAAAAGGAAAAGGAAAATAAAAGAACTTAGAACATGATTATTTCTTTAAACCAAATTTCACTTCACCTAAAATCAAGAACTTGGAATAGGCCTTTGGATTAATAGTTTGTCAGTACCTTATTAGAATTAGGATTTAAGTCTCAACAACTCTCAAGTTCCAAAAATCCCTATCCACGTTCACCTCAACATCCATCTTAAACCCATCCATCCATTATGCAAACTATTCAGCTTTGAAGTCAATTGTACTGTATGTGAAAGGTGTTAGCTCTTCCTGCTTGAAGAAGTGAAGAAACTATCCATCCCACTAATACACTCCCATTTGGCCCTCATCTAGCTACTCGATCATTGAGGAGGGGGTATTTCCTTCTAAGGTCATGTCGTGTTGTGTCCACAATCGAATAGAGAGAAGTAGAAGAATGGGAAAAGAACTAGAGTGTGACCAGTGTGGTCACAACTTTTGTGAAGCTTGGTCAGTTTATCCAAGTCTCCATTAATATATCCAGGCTTTTTGAAATTTGGACCATTGTGGTCATGTATGTATTTGGTATTTGACTTCGTTCTGTAAAAAAATGATTATTGCACTGCATTGATCTTTTATGCCCCAACGAATATAGCACATTTTCTTCCGTCCATTTTTTGGGGTCTTGGAAAAATTGTGCCAGCAGATCCTTCCCTCATCTGAAGCTTTATTTCAACCCCACACTCCCGTCTTTAGACGTCAACGCCACTAGAAAAGGATGAAAATGTACCATCAAAATGGACTGCCCTTCGCAACCCCATGCAAGTTGAGCTAAGTATAGAGTGCATGAGTTCAAAATTGGTTCAAATGAAGAAGAGTTAAACGGATGACACCAAGTGTCCTACTTAGGCAGGTTTAAGTTGAATTCCGAACACGGTCTCATGGAACCCAAAGAATTAAGTAGAAGACCTGAAGAGTCTTAATTCCAACTGCTAATAAAATTTCTTTAGAATTAAATGGATTAAAACCTAAACCAATCCCCATCATTCAGACTTAGATCCATTCGGTTCAAGAATCAAACTTGTTCTGAAAAATGCTAGCGAATGCATTATGAAGTGAATTTTTCGGATTATACTTTTTATGTATTTATTCAAGAATTTTGCAATTTTTTTATTGAATTTTAAAACTTTTTATTTTTTTATTTTTTGAATGAGTTGATGAATTGGATCAATTTACATGAATTTACAAGAATTGTGTACAATTTTACAAAGAATTTTATACACAATTTTATATACAAAATTATACAAGTTTTATACAAAATTTACAAAGGAATTTTATGTACAAATTTTATGTAATTAAGAATATTTATCCAAGTATTTTACAACACATTTTATATAAAGTTTTTTAAAAACATTTTTATATGTCATATTTACAGTTTTCTTTTGGCTTTTAAAAATACAAAATATATACCCATACTTTTAGAGTCATATTATTGAAAATACAATAAAGTATGAGTTATGGCTTCCAAAATATATATAGAATATATATACGACACCCCCTATACTTAGCGTGAACTATGCCCTCATAGTGAAGTGACAAAGGAAGACATAACTCGGGCTAAGCATAGATTGGTGAAAAGAACTCTATAATATAATGACTCAAAGAATAACAAATAAAAGAATAGAATTCAATAATCCCCTCTATAGTTAGGATCAAATAATCCTAAGTATGGGAGACTCAAAAACGAATATGATCGAGGTCAAGAGAATGTACACAATCAACGACTCATCTTGTCCCCCCTATACTTAGGGTAAAATATCCCTAAGTATGGAGAAGAATATCAACAATTGAGGGGCAAGCGAGAGAGTGGACGATACAAAATCAAAAACAATCAAAAGACGTAACGAGTGATATTACCCCCACCCCCTACTTAGGGTAAAGCATGCCCTACGTATAAAAACAACAAGGGTAATAGAATAGAATGATATAAACAATTCAATATCTACACCCCCCAATACTTAGGACAAAGTACATCCTAAGTATAGCAAAAATCCTAAGCGAGACCTAGGGGTGTAAGACAATTGAAATAATGAATGGATAAAATCAAAAACACGTATGTACGAGGTGAAAAAGAATGAACAATTTAATGTGAAACTCAGGTATGAGATGCAGTATGTAAAGAATGAAGAACACATCTCATACAAAATGAATGGGGCGACCTCAATGATTGGTGACTCATGATGAAGAAATGGTTTCAAATGCTGACTATTGAGTCGAAATGTGGAGTCAGCAGAGAACTCAGATATATCAATGCTACTGTTGTCGTACATCTTTCGCACTATATAAGGGCCTTTCCACTTGCTCTGAAGTTTCCCTGGAAATAACTTGAGTCTTGCATCAAATAACCAAACTCTCTGATCAGGCTTAAACTGTTTATGGCTGATGTGTACATCATGTCATTCTTTCATCCGCTCCTTATAATGAAGGCTACTCGTGAAGTCCTCATCTCTCAACTCCTCTAGGGCTGCCAACTCTGTCTGCCTCTGATCTCCCACATCTTTTAAACCAAAGATCACTTCTTTCACTACCCACCATGAATTGTGCTTGATCTCAACAGGTAAGTAACATGGCTTGCCATAAACGAGTCGAAAGTGAGATGTACCCAATGGTGTCTTGAAGGATGTTCTATATGCCCACAGAACCAAGTCCTGTTGTGACAAATCCTTTCAGTCTGGGTGAACAACCTTCTGCAAGATCGTCTTAACCTCCCTATTCGAAACCTCGGCTAGACTATTTGTCTGAGGATGGTACAAAGTAGCAACTTGATGATTTATATCGAACTCACTAGCAAGTGTCCTTACATTGTCATTGATGAAGTGGCTACCTCCATCTGAGATAAGAACTTGATGGATCTCAAACCGTGAAATGATATGCTTCCTTAGGAACTTGCAGACCATGTTTGCATCAGTGGCTCGGGCAGGAATAGCCTAAACCAATGACTCACATAATCTACAACTAACATAATGTACTCGGATCCCTGAATCTTAGGGAATGGGGCCATAAAGTCGATAATTCATGCATCAAAACCTCATAGAAGTGAATCGGTTGCTCCGGCATCATATCTCTATGTCCACAAGTGCCCATCCTCTGACAGTCAGTACATCTCTTTACGAATGCATGAGCATCCACAATGAGAATAGGCCACCAAAGACCAGATTGAAGCACCTTCGATGTTGTTCTCTTCCCAGAATGGTGTCCTCCAGCTTCTAATTTATGACAATACATGAGGATACTATGGTATTCCTCCTAAGGAATACATTGATGCCAGACACAATCCGCTCCTTCATGATAAAGGATCGGATCCTCCCAATGGTTAGACTTGACTTTCGTAAGGAAACTCTCAAGTATTTGTCTAGACCAACCTTGTGGGACTTTCTTGGTAACAAGAAAGTTCACAATGTTGACATACCATGGGAGCGAGGTGACAACAAGAATCGCCTTATCTGGAAAAGTCTCAGTGATAGGCATATTAAACTCAGAAGTCTCGGGCAGCTCCAATCGGGTTGACGTGATCCGCCACCACATTCTTAACTCTAGGCTTATCCTTAATCTCAATATCAAACTCCTGGAGTGGAAGGATCCATCTAGTAAGGTGCGGCTTGGAATCCTTTAAGGAACCTAATGACAGTGTGGTCAGCGAAAAAGGAAACCTTAGATCCTAAAATATGGGACCTAAATTTATCTAAGGCAAATACTACATCTAGCATTTATTCCTCTATAATAATGTAATTCCATTGGGAGGAATCCAAAGTCTTACTAGAGTAGTGTATGGCGTATATAAGGTCATCCCTCCTCTATCCTAAAACAGCTCCAACGGCAAAATCGGAGGCATCCGTCATGATCTCGAATGGAAGAGACCAATCGAGTGGATGAAGGACAAGAGACTCTACAACCATGTTCTTAAGAGTTTCAAAATTTGAAAGACACTTATCATTACCAATAAACTCGGTGTCTTTCTCTAGAAGATCATATAACGGCCGGGCAATCTTACTGAATCTCGAATGAAACATCGATAGAAACCGACATGCCTAGAAAAGACCGTAACTACTTCAAATTGGACAGCAGATTAAGCTTCTTGAAGATATCCACCTTGGTCGGATCGACCTCCATGCCCCAGTTGGAGGTGATATGACCAATGATCATCCCCTGAGTCATCATTAAATGATTCTTCTCCCAAGAAAGAACGAGGTTAACCTCAGCACATCTCTAAAAAACATGGTCTAGGCTAGAAAGATAAGAATCGAAATCATCGTCATAGACTAAAAATCATCCATGAAGACCTCAAAAAGGTCTCCCACCATGTCCGCCAAAGAGTGAAAACATGCACCCTAGAATGTAGCTGGGGCATTACATAATCCAAAGTCCATCCATATAAAAGATATATTCCGAATGGACATGTGAACGTCGTCATTTCCTGAACTTCAGGTGCAATGGCCACCTGATTATACCCTGAGTACCCATCAAGAAAGCAATAATAGCTCTTCCCAGCTAATCTCTTGATAATCTAATCAATAAATGGTAGCAGGAAGTGATCCTCCTTGGTCGCATGTTTCAATCGCATGTAGCCCACGTAGACTCACCAAGAAGTTGGTACTCGGCTAACAATCTCCCATAATCACCTCTCGAATATTCAAGTTCAACCTACGTTGAAACTCACAAGATGGTTTTCCATCATCCTCCAGAAAAATATGGTGGCAGCACAGGACCGGAATGATCCCATGGAGATTTGCTACTGACCACCCAATTGCCTTGTGATTCTTTTCAAGAATCTCCATCAGACGTGATTCTTGATCTTCTGTCAAATCATACGTAATTATGACTAGAAACATTTTTGGCTCTCCAACAAGGATTTGGTATTACATGATCTGAGATGACGGTTTGAGATTTGGGGGGAGAAGGAACAAGGAGAGAGTAGTGAGGGCCTGGGCGTAGGCTACTGTTATCACGTTTTTCATGGATTTTTATCTAATAGAATTATGAACAAGTTGTTGCAACCCAATCAAGCGTTAAAAAAATTATTTTTTTCTTCACAAGATGAATTAGTTATAAAAGAAATGTAGCAACAGAATGTTTTCTATTTAATTAACATGTATAGCAACGGGATCGAACTCAAGGAGGCTATGATTCTCGAGGGTTATTCAAATAATCGAAAAATTCAATTAAAAGAAAAAGGGAATCTCAAATGCCAACTACCTTGGTTTTTTGGTGAGATTTTTATCTTTTTAGTTTTTACATTTTTTTACTTCTATTTTTTATTTTCTAATTTTCAAAATTTTAGTGATTTTAATTTTGCAGTTTTTTTATTTTAAAAATATTTTTTTCAACACAACTTTATACACAAAAGAGATGCATTTTTTAGATTTTTAAATATGACAAAAATGCTTACAAATATCCAAATAAAATCTTTTTGTATTTTTGATGATTTTTTTACTATTTTGTAATTTTTAAAGATTTTTAGATTTTTTTAGGATTTTTAAAATGAATAAAAATAGGTGAAAATGCAAACAGTGAGCATATATGATTATTTTTCAATTTAAAAATACAGAATAAATACAAAAATTAAGAAAAATACATCAAAAGAAAACTAATCTATAAACTAAAGAAAGTTATCTACAGATAGGAATTGAAATCACTATTTTGGATTTTTCTACAATTTCTTTTTTGATATTTTGAGTATTTTGCAAATTTTTTGGGTTTCATAAATATTTAATAAACGGAATTTGCACATAAATTAAAATACATCAAAAGAAAACTAATCTTTTTTTTTTTTGAATTTTCAATATAATATGTGAATTTTTAAGATTTTTCAAAGTTCAAATAGGGAAAAATGCCATGTTTTTGAACTTTTAATAATAACAAATGATGATGAATGCTATAAGAACTTTACACTAGAAAGAAACACGCCACAGGAACTGAATATGATTTTAGGGATTTTATTGATCATAAATAAAATTTATTTCAACAATAAAAATCTTGCAAATAAAGTCTGGAAATGAAGGATTGAAATGCAAATATTTAATGTTCTGGAATTAAAATATAACAATAAATAAAGCCGGGAATTGCAAATTACCCAAGTAACACGTGCACTACACGTGACAGGCTGGAAGCGGGGGTCTCTTTGCAATTGTTGAACCGTCCAAGGGCTTTAATGTAATTTGCAAAAAAATATTCAATTCTCGAGGGTTCACGCTGGAGGGCTCTTGGTTCCTTTGTTCTTCTCAAAACAAAGGGAAAGGGGCAGGCGACGCCCCTCCTTCTTCGCATTCAAGAAAATGCGACAGCGTATTCGGGAAAGGTGGTTGAGATGTTGGTCGTCGATGGGCACACGGTGGAGGGGCGACACATGCCCCCAGTTCGCGACGGTTGGATTGGAGAATGACAGCGGTTGTGTGGCGGGATTTGGCTTATAAATGGTTGCGGGTGGCGTTGGATGTTACAGGAGGTGTCTTCTCCGGTGAGTAGGCAATGAAGGAAGGTGTCGGCAGAGCAGCGTCGATGTCTAGATGACGATGAAGAGGCAGATGGCAAGATCTGATGGAGGAGCTTCTCGCGGGCAGCAACTGTGGTCGAGGCGGTCTAGGATTGCAGCGAGGGGTGCTCTCGTGGCTGCAGAGCTCTTGGTGGGTCGTGCGGGACATGGTCGGCGGAGAGCTGCAGCACTCCTGGGGACGTAGTAGTAGTGGAAGATGCCCTTCGCAGTGGATGGCGGGCGGAGCAGTGGCATTGGCGAGATGGCTGGGATTTTGCCGCTTGCGGGAAGGTGGTCTAGTGGCTCGCGTAAGTGGAGATCGTGGAGAAGCTGGAAGACGGTGTGTGGGTCTAGAGGTGGAGGATGATGGTGTCGTGCTCACGGCGGTTGGCGGGGGAAACTCCATTCGGTGGAGGCGTTGTCGCCCAGTCTTTTTTATTTTTTTATATTTTTTTGGTAGAACAACAACTATTTTTTTTCTTTTTTCTTTTTTTTGAAATTCCTATACCTGAAAAATAAAAACGATAGACCGACTCGAGCATGATGGCTCAGTCCAGAAAGATGTAAAACAATATAAAAATAAGTAGCAATGTGAATGGTGTCGGATCCGATGAAGTGAGAGATCGAATGTGTGTCTCTGGCCAACGTACGCGACCAAAGTTGATATATTGCATGAGGTAGAACGTGAACGTGGAGAGATCGAGAATATGAGACGAAAAATGGAGATCGATGGTGGATCGAATCATGATGGTTGAAATATTAATGATTAACTACGATATAAGATTGAAAATTGACAACGGAATTAAAGATACAAAAATTAAACTAAGATTAACCAAGATTAAAAACAAGAAAAAATGGATCTCACCGTGAGAGAGCAAAATGTCATGATGACCTCGACGAAGGCCGACTCGCTGTCACCGGAAGGTTTGGACGCAAGGCACCTTCATATAACAAGAAGCTCTTGGAGATTAGGTTCCTCTCACCAAAGATTGATCAAAGAAAAATGAGGGAGGAGGAGCCAATTAAATAGAAAAATAATTGAATTTGAATTTAAAAATTTGAAAAAGAGAGGATAAGGAGGGAGGAGGTTAATGGAGGATAAAATTATATTATCTGCATAAATAAATAAATTTGTCACTTTTTTAATTAAATAATAAATGATAATTACTTAATTTTTGTGGTGGTTATTAAAGAATATCAACTATATACATATACTATATACATATAATACATTATATACATACTTAAATAAGGAAGTTAGTTTTTTAGTTTTTTATGTTTTAATTTTTATTTTTATTTTTTTAGTTTTTTATGTTTTTAATTTTTATTTTTATTTTTTTTTAAATAATTATTAAAAATATTTACAATTACAATATGTATAAAAATTAAATGGTAAAATTGCAGAAACTACCCCAGAAAATCGTCTTTCAAATCGTAACTCCAAAAAATTGTGAAACAACTGCTATTTTAAAGTTAATTTAATTTAGAAGATGATGGAAGTGAGTTTGATTCAATTCGAGTTCATTTGGAGCTGGAATTGACCTTTCAATTATCACTTTATGGCTTTTTCCGGATGTGATAACTTTTATTCTGTACATGATTTTTTTCAAACATTTTTATTGTTTAGGGAACATTTTTATTTACAACTTTTATTTTGAACATTATTTAATTTGCGGTTAATTTATGTACAAATAAAATAGTGCAAGTATACAAATATACACAGAAAAGTATTTACAACACATTTTTTTGGATTTTTTGATTAAGGACCCTATCTCCCCCTACTTTATTCTTGGTTGATCAGGTCAAGTCTTGACCTTCTTTTGGGGTTCGGGTCAGTATGTATCTATTACATATATACAGTCATTTTTTATTCTTTATTTTTCCTTTCTTTCTTTATTTATTTATTTTAGGTTAAAATAACAATATATGTACAATACTTACACACAGATGCATGTTAGTAAGAATAAGGATTTAGTATTATATACATGTATTTTATAAAGGATTTTAAGCTAAAATAAATGGATAAAGATAATGAAATGCATATTCATCATCCCCTTATGCTTTATCTTTGCTAGTCCCTTAGCAAACACTTATTTGAAAGAATAAGTGAATAAAAGAAAAAGAAAGGAAAAATAAAGAAATTACGACAATATTGAGTATTAAACTTATCTTCATAAAATTGTAGTATGGAGCTCTGTAAGACCTTTGGATTATTAGTGCGACGAAACCTTAATGGGAAATGGATTTAAAACCAAACAGCATCTAAGTTCCACAAGACTCCTATTCATGTCTCCTCAATAGTCAGGTCAGAACAAGTCTACATACAAAAATTCTTATGACTATGAATCTTTACTTGTACGGTGTAAGTGAAATATAGCTCCCCATCTCAAAAGTAGCAAAGAAACAGCCTCTCTCAACAAGGTAACTTTAGTCCCCGGTCTAGCAAGTCTTTCCTCCGGAGCGGGGATATTCCCTTCTAAGTTCAAGAACAACCAGCTCAAGAAGAGGAGACGGAGAAATGAATAGATGGTACCAGTGTAGCTACCTATCCTTGGATGCATGACTAGTGTAGCCAAGTCATCCGGCTGCAAGCTTACAAAATTTTGACTTTGAAGCTCTTCTTTTTTCCTTTTTTATATATCTTTGTATATACACTCTAGCAGGCATTTTACTTTTCAATCAGGCCTGTCCACTTTTGGAGATTTTTCATTCTCTCTCTCTCTCTCTCTCTCTCTCTCTCTCTGTGTGAAAATATATACAAGGTGCAACATGTACATAAGGAGTTTTTCCACTTGAGCTAGTAGACTATCCCTCTTTTGAAGTATTATTGCAACCCCACAGCATCTTGTCTTTAGACCTCAATGCTACTAGATCAGGTTGAGATGCACTACCCTCCCTAGAGGAAGACAAGAGGTTCTACTTAGATGTACTACCCTTGTATGCTACTCCAAGCCAAGAGATTTTGCCTCCTCACTACCTCCTCAATGAAGAGCTACGTGTAGAGTGCTTGTCCAAGATAAGCCACGGTCTGAAAGAATCATGCATGTGTTGTTAAATATTCTACTTAGACTAATCAAGACGACATGTGAACATAATCTTATGGACTCAAAGAATTAAATGGCTAGGACATGAAAAGTCTTAACTCCATTTCTTATAAGGTTCCTCTGAAATTAAGTGGATTAAGGTCCAACTAAGCTCCATTCTTCAATTTTATTCCAGACTTAGTTTAAATGTTAATACTCTCCTGAAAAATGCAAAGTAAATGCAAGAAAATATGTACAAAGAAAAGAAAGCAAAATATTTTTTTTGTTTTTGAAACAATTATCTAATTTTGAACTTTCTATGAATTTTTGGAAAAAAATGCACATGTAAAAAGAGTTTTTTTTTTTAAATTTTAATTATGCACATTTTTATAGACTTTTTAGTTTTGTATTTTTTAGGTATTTTTTAAGGGAAACGGGTTAGTAAAATATATACAAGTATATACAAGGATTATACAATTTTTTGATGTTTTTGTTTTTTTTTTGTGTTTTTTTTGTTTTTTTGTTTTTTTTTTGTGTTTTTTCAAATATAAGAGGCATTTTTTTGTTTGTTTTTTTGTTTTGTTTTTTGTTGTTGTTGTTGTTTTTTTGTTTTTTAAATAAAAGGTGACCAAAGTCTACATCCACATGGATTTTATGAATTTATATACATATCCCAAAGATAATCATATTTAAAAGTACGAGTTATGTCTAAAGTATATATACAGTATATACGACACCCCTATACTTAGCTCGAACTACGTCCTCATAGTGATCAAAGAGTGGAAAGGAAGACATAACTTGTGTTAAGTATAGAAAAGTAAAAAGACTCCTATGCTACAACGACTCAAAGAAGAGATGAAAAAAATAGAAGTCGGTAATCCCCCTATACTTAGGATCAAATAATCCCAAGTATAGAAGATTATACAATGGGAAGAATCGAAGAAGAGAATGTACGAACTCAACGGCTTGATTTGTCCCTTATACTTGGGGTATAATAGGCCTAAGTATCGAATATCAACAAGTTGGGGGGCAATCGAGAGATCAAAGGAATAAAACACAAAGAGACGATATGAACAACATCACTCCCCCTATACTTAGGGTAGAGTATCCCTAAGTATAAGCAACAATAGGAGTGATGAACAGGGTGAATATGAACAACACTCGGCTCGTCCACCCCCCCCCCATACTTAGGACAAAGTACGTCCTAAGTTAGGAACACACGAAAATGGGGTGGATGAGCGATGCATTGGATGTACGAGGATAAACAAAAGTGAATATACAAGAGGAGTGGATGTACAAAGTTCAAGAAGGTTGAAAATGGACCTTCTTGTGAGATCGCTTAAGAGTGGATTTGACAAGGTGTAGGTTGATATGGGGGTCAACAATAGACATAAACTAATCAAGATCGACCAGGAATGTATCTTCAGCGGTCTTAGAGTGTTCAGACACGAACCAGTCAGTGGAAGTAATGTGGTCTTGTTCTGCCTGGGAAGTCTCGCAAATATCAAAGTAAAAAGGCTTGAACTCATTATCGGAAAAAGTAAAATCAATTGCAACCTGGCAAGCCTCTACTGGATTATCATCTTTATCAAAAGGACTAAATTCCTTTACAAAAGCAATCAAATCAAATTCAGCCTTATCGATCTCATTCAAAACATGGTGAATAGAAAGGAATCATCAGTGAAAGTAGTCAAATCATGTTCATATTGTCTGATCTCAGAGTTTACCTTCTGCTCTAGGGTGTCTATTGTGTAAATCCCGTGGATGTCATCAATGCATCGCCACGTACCAGAAGGGGGAACTCCAAGGTCAATGATTTTCGAGTATTCCTCCTGGAAGAGGAATTCTTGGATCTCAGTATCATCCAACATACAGCAAAAATCTCTGATATTATCATCAAGGTCAAAGTCCTTATGGTTGGCTAGCACGGACACACTATCATGGGATGCAAGTCTCTAGTCAGTAATGGGTGTAGTGATCAACACATCGCTCCCTACATCAGAATTGAAGCGAATCTCTCATGATCCATAATCAATAACGCACTTGTAGAGGCGAGGAAAGGCCATCCCAGGATGATTGGAGGGTGCTCCACAGGGGTGGAGGTCTCCATGGCCAATACGAAGAAATCATAAGTAAAGTTCATACCCTGAATAAGGATGACAACATTTTCTAGAATACCCTTTAGCCTCTTAATAAATCCATCGGCAAATTGAACTATCATACTGGTTTTCTTGAGAGTCCCAAGATGAAGAGACTGCACCATAGAGAAGGGTATTATATTGATTGAAGCACCGCCGTCAAGGAGAGTGTTATCACAAGAATAGTCAGAAATGGAGAAACTCACAAGAGGTGTGGCAGTGTTCCCTTTCTTAGAATGTGGACGGAGAGAAATGGGTGGGCAGTGGCCTGATAACCACAGATTATCGAGGGTCTAAATACGTCGCTGTTGCGACCCACAATAAAATGCGATTAATCAACAATTAACCCACACTAAGATCAATGAATTAGAACTAATGCGGAGTTAAAATTTATTTTTAACTCTACATAAAAGATGTATAGGTGCAAGTATGTAGAGAGTTCGAACACAGGGAACAAGCAGGGTAGTTCAAGCAAAAATGCTAAAGTGTGTGTGTGATGCGTGGAGTGTCTACACTAAGCAAGCAAGCAAATTAAATTTTTGTGGGTTTTTAATTTTTAATTTTTTTTATTTAATTTTTAATTTTGTATTTTGATTTTTAATTTTCTGATTTTTATATTTTATATTTTATATTTTTTTATTTCTTTTTCAATATTGGAAAGTAAAGACAATATAATAGAAAGCAAGCTAAAATATTTATAAAAAGGTGCAAAAATACTCAAAAATTCAGAAATAAAATGTTTTTGGTCTTTTTAAGATTTTTTACTGTTTTTGTGATTTTTGGGGGTTTTTAAAGGTGTTTTTGATATTTTTAAATATTGAAATAAAGCAAAATAGTGGAAATAATACTGGCTGTGATAAATATGGGAATTAAAAATAACAACCAGTAGCTCAAAATTTTCACATTATTTTTCAAATAAAAAGGACAAAATAAGGAACAAACAGGAATTGAGATTTTGATTTTTGGAGTTTTCTACTATTTTATATATTTTTTTGAAGTTTTTGAGTGTTTTTAAATTTTTAGTGTTTCTCTTTTGAGATTTTTAATGATTTTTGGACTGACACTAAAATATGATAAAATAGACACTAGGTAATTTTTTTGGAATTTTTAGAGGTGTTTCAATATTTTTGTGGTATTTTCTAAGCTAGACAGTGCACAAAAAGGGAGTTTTTGATTTTTAATAAATATAAAAATAAGATAAAATCAAAAACTAAATATGTGGCGTTAAAATACAAGTACACAGGAACTTAAATCTAATTTTGTGGAATTTTTGGGCTTAAAATGATATTTTAAACAATTAGAACAAGAATCTCAACATTAAACAGTCCTGGCAAGGGTATAAATGCAATTTACAAAACATCCAGGGGCATTAACGCAATTTTCCACAAAATATTGCACTGAATATTTAATTTATAGCACTAAACATTAATTACAAAAACCGCCTGGGCTTCCTAGAAATTTTTCCACCAGGACGCGTGACTTGCACGCGCCTGGGAAGGACTGAAATGTAATTTTTCGAAACCCTGATGGCCTACTTGCAAAATGACCAAAAAGTTTACACTTAACGCCACAGTTTTGGTACTAAAACGAAATACACAAACGACCGAGGGTATCCTTGCAAAATGCCCACCCCCTCACGTGTACATGTCACGTGAGGTGACGTGGCGAAGGACCTAAGTGCAAATAAACAAAGTCTGGGGGTCTCTATGCAAATATTACAAAACTTTTACACTACAGACAAAAGTTTAAATACTAATAAATAAATACAAAAAGTGCGAGGGTTGGGATGCAAAATACCCTCGCTCGGGCGCTCCGATGACGACACGTGGCTCGAATCCAACGGCTGGTGGCGAAGCGCGATCCAGCGGCTGGGAGCGAGCCACTAATCCACGTGGCAGCTTGGGAACGGCCGATGACGGTTCGCACCGACATCTGAGATTAGATCTCGTAAAGAGATCCAACGGTGGCTGGGCGTGGCAGATCGGACGGTCGACACGCGATCTGGAGCTGCGGCTCAATCGGACGGTGGAGAAGCGAGGAGGAAGAACAGGGAAGAAGGTCGGCGGAGGCGAACTTCCCCGACTCCGATCTCGCTCCTCAAGCGATGGATGGGCTCCAAAATGGAGTTGCAGGCTCCTGGAAGGTCCGTCTATGGACTGGATGGCTCAGATTCGTCGGAGGAGCGTCGAGGTGCTGGCGCGAAGGCGGCGGAGCTTAACGCTCCAGGTATCTCCGGCGAGGAATCAAAATGGCCCTCCAGGTGCGTTCTGGGGTCTTTGACCTGCAAAAAGTGGTGAAAAGGCCCAGGGCAAATTGCCTGGGCCTCGCGGAGGTGTGGGGATGTGTGCTACGAGGTGGCGGCGAATGGTCGGAGATGCGCTCCGGCCAAAATGGGTGATCGAACGATTCAGATGATGGAACTTCGATTTTTTTGGGGATATTGATCCTAAGGCTAGCAGGAGTTAAATGCAAGAAATAAATAAGCGGGGCGAGCCCTCGATGGCCAGAGCCAGAGGGAAAATAGGTACCTCAACCGGCGACTTCGCGGGAGGTGGTGGAGGCTCCCTCGACTTCGCGCGCCTTGGCTGAAGGGCTGGCGGTGGAGCTGTCACCTCCACGGAGCTCAGGAGCACGATGGTGGCGCTGAAGGGTGGACCAAGGGGACTCAAATTCAAAAGGAAAGAAGGGGGTCGGTTATATGTGGTTTGACCCGAGGTGACAGGGGTCCAAAGACCAAGATCTCTGGAGCGATTCAGTGATCCACAAACCTATGTTAGATATGGGCGAGCCTCCTCGATCATCGATGATCAAAAGTCAAGAAGGCGCTAGCACGAAATGAGGTGCCTAGCGCCCTCGAAAAAACCGAGAAATCGACCCAAAAATAAGCCTCTGACAAGGCCACAGGGGGTAGGTCAGACTGTTGACCTAGGTCAACAGTCCTGGCCTCCTGGTTGGTCCACGTGGACCAACCAGGAAAAACCCTGGAAAAATGTTTTATTAATTTTATTTAAAATGCTAAATGGCAGAATTAAATAAAAGTTATAAAATAAAAAATGCTCGAAATTTTATGTAGTATTTTATTCTGATTTTTATTTATTTTTAGGAAATTTATTTTTACAAGTTACCTTTTTAACCCTATATAGGTATAATACCTATGTATTTTAGTCTTTTATTTTTATTTTGTATATTTTAATTTTATTATTTTTATTTAGTATTTTATAAAATTATAGAATACTTTTATTTACACAAATATATTTTTATTTTATTTTTCTGATTTATTATGTATATTTAATAAAATACAAGTGTGTTTTGTATAGGTATATGTGTAGGTAATGTATCTATGTCTTTTATTTTTAAGTATTTTATTTTTGTTTTTTTAGGTTTTTATTCTCATTTTAATGTACATTATTATTACAACTATTATTTACAACATTATAAAAATATAAAATTGTAAAAATAATAAATAAATAATAAATTGAATATTTTAATGTGTACAAGTATATAATGAGGGTCCAAAACTCAACTTTCAAACCGTAGCTCCGCCAAGTGCGAAACCACCGCCATTGGATAGATTATTTTATTCTATATACAATTAAAGGTGAGTTTGATGCATTTGGAGTTGTCGTTTGTGAGATACGGGTCTGGGAAGTTGGGATTTTGGATTCTTATTCAGATCATAACTTTTTGTCTGTACATGATTTTTCTGTGAAATCAAATTTGTATTTTTCTTTATAAAATTATCTACAACTTTCATGTACAAAGTTTCTTTATTTGATGTACAAAAAGTGGAACCAAAAATATGGTCCCAAAATGAATAAAGAATGAACAGGAAGTATAGGTATTATATTGTATTTCTGACCTTATCTCCCCCTACTTTATTCCTTGTCGACCTATTCATCAAGATGCCTAGGTCTCGGGGGTTTTGGGTCATAAAATATTTACAATATTTTATTATTTTTCTTTTCTTTATTTATTCTATAATTTTGGCCTTAATTACAGTAATTTATACACTGTTTAGATGCACATGCATGAATGCTAAGATGCTCTATTTAAGGGTATTTACAGGTATTTGCTAGGGTTTTTGGTGCCAAAATGATAGAATAAAGATGATGAAATGTGGATTCATCATCCCCCTATACTTTACCTTTGCTAGTCCCTAGCAAACACTTATGCAATAAGTGCAAAAAGAAAAACAAAGAAAAGAAAAAAGAAGAACTTGGATTTTATCTGATTGTCAAATTTGTCTTCACAAAATCAAAGTTTGGAGCTTAAGTCGGACCTTTGGATTTTTAGTGCGGGCGGAACCTTAGTGAGAACCGTGTTTGAAATCCAACAGTCCTTGAGAATCCCAAAACTCTGTCCAAGTCTCCTCAATAGCCAGGTCAGAAATACTTCAACTCATACGCAAACTCTTACGACTATGAATCTGACTTGTACAGTGTGAGTGATGGTGGCTCTCCCCAACTAGAATGACAAAGAAACTGACTTCTCCAGTACGACAACCCAATGATTCCCCAATCCAGCAACTCCATCCTCGAGGAGCGGGGTATTCCCTTCTAAGTTCAAGTGGCAACCAGCTCAAGAGGAGGGGGTGAAGAGAAGAATGGACGGTAGCCAGTGTAGCTACCTATCCTTGGATGCAAGACCAGTGTAGTCAAGTCATCCTGCTGCAGGCTCACATATTTGACTTTGGAACTCAAGCTTGCTTATTGACTTTGTACATACTTGCAGGCTTTTTATTTTTGTACATGCCTGAACACTTTTTTTTTGAATACTATATACAGCAGCATTTACATAAGGAGTTTTTCCTCTTGAGCCAGTAGACTATCCCTCTTTTGAAGCTTTATCGCAACCCACAGCCTCCTGTCTTTAGACTTCCTAATCACTGGACGGGTTGGGGTGCACTTCCCTCCCTAGAGGAGGACAAGTGTTTCCACTTGTGTGCGTCTCATACCGGCAAATCCAATCCCCTCACCACTCCAACTGAGTTGAGCCATGTGAAAGGTGCAGGTGTCCAAGTTAGGTCATTATCAACAAGAGTCGTGCGTGTGCTCCGAAATACTCTACTTAGGCAGTCAAGAATCCATTGAACCAAGTCCCGTGATCCTCAAAGAATTAAGTCAACTAGACCTGAAGTACCTCAAACCCAGTTCCTATAAGGTTCCTGTTATTAGGTAGATTTTAAGGTCCAATCAAGCTCCAATCTTCGGATTTTACTTAGACTTGTTCAACTATCAAACTCAATCCGAAAAATGCGAATGCTATGCAATGCGATGCAGAAAATATTTTTGTGATGCAATTTTCAAGGATCTTGAACTTTTTATGGGTTTTTGAAAATATGATGCATGCATATGCAGATGCATTTTTTTTGTATTTTTCAAAAAGATTTTTCAAATGTTTTTGGATTTTAATTTTGCAAATGTTTTTGGGAATTTTTGAAAACAAAAAGCTTTTGGCTAAAAACAAGGTTAAAACTATGTACACGGGGGTGCTTCTTTATATATACAAGAAGTGGAATTTACAAGGGTAAGTGGTCAATTTTATACATATATAGATATATAGTGGATTTTGGTGTGATGTGTATATTCCTCAAACTTATTTGAAAACAATTTTACACACAATTTTTGAAAACTATAGTCCAAAATAATTTTACAAACATTTTACACACATTTGAAAATCATTTTGCAAAGGCTTTCAAAACAGTATATATAGGTTTTTCAAATCATTTTTGCAACCATTTTTCAAACCATTTGCAAATCATTTTTCAAACATTTTATTTCACACAAAGAAAAGAAATTTTACAAACCACACATTTTTACACAGGTTGAAAACACGAAACAAAATATTTTCAAAATAGTTTTCAATAGATGTTAACAAAGATTTTCAAACTATTTTTCAAACATTTTGCAAAAAAACATTTTCACCTGATTTATTAATCAGTAAATACAAAAAGAATTTAAGGAATAATCACATCTTTTTATTAAGGATTTTAATGGTTTTTAAAGAAGAGTGTCATAACTCGTACTAAGTACGAGTTAGCCATATTATTAAGAAAATATGAAAGTACGAGTTATGGCTAAAGTATATACGCAGTATATACGACCCCCCTATACTTAGCTTGAGCTATGTCCTCATAGATCGGAGAGAAAAGAGAAGACATAACTCGTACTAAGTATAGGCAAGTCTAAAGAATAAAGAAATAAATGAATGGATCAATAAATGAGAAGTTGACCGTCCCCCCTATACTTATGATCAAATAATCCTAAGTATAGCAGACTATACACAACGCAGGGAGGGTCAAGGGTGGGAATGAAAGATCGTACTCAGATTGTCTCCCCCTATACTTAGGGTAGGATATCCCTAAGTATAGACAAGAAGTGGAGACAATGGAGAGGATCGAGAGGAATAGAATAACTCGGGGTGCACACCCCCCTATACTTAGGACAAAGTACGTCCTAAGTACGGAAAACTGTCTACAAGGGCGGCACCTTTTTGATAGATACAGAAAATAGAAAAGGAAAAGAAGAAAAGAAGAAAATAAGAAAATAACTCAACAGAAAACAGAGTGATATAAACAAATGGATTTGTACAGCGGAAGATGGAATTGATCACCATGTATGAGATGCAGCTGATGCGAGTCAAAAGACACATCTCATACCAGAAGAATGGGGGCAACGTCAATGGTCGACGGATCATGATCAAGATATAGCTTCAAGCGTTGACCATTGACGCGGAAGGTAGAGGAAGATGACGGTTCGGATATGTCGATGATGCCATTGTCATGTACCTTCCTGACCACATACGGTCCTTTCCACTTGCTCTGCAACTTTCCTGGGAATAATTTCAGCCTGGAATCAAACAACCATACTCTCTGATCTGGCTCAAACTGTTTATGGCTGATATGCGAATCATGCCATGTCTTTACTTTTTCTTTGTACTGTAGGCTGTTGGAGAAGGCTGTGTCTCTCAATTCTTCCAGGGCTGCCAATTCTGCTCTTCTCTGTTCTCCTATACTCTCGGGATCTAGAAGCAATTCTGTAACTGCCCAAAAAGATTTGTGCTTGATTTCCACTGGCAAATGGCACGGCTTGCCATAGACGAGACGAAAGGGAGATGTTCCCAATGGATTCTTGAAAGAGGTCTGATAAGCCCACAAGACCGAGTCCAAAAGCTGTGACCAATCCTTTCGGTCTGGGCGGACAACTTTCTGCAAGATAGTCTTTATCTCCCTGTTCGAGACTTCGGCAAGTCCATTAGTCTGAGGGTGATAAGGAGTGGCAACCCGATGGTCAATGCCGAACTCGTCTGCAAGGGCCCTGACTTTGTCATTGATGAAGTGAGACCCCCGTCTGAAATCAAGACTCTAGGTACACCGAACCGTGAAATGATATTTTTTCCTCAAAAATTTGCAAACGGTTTTAGCATCTGCGGCTCGGGCGGGGATAGCCTCAACCCATCGGCTGACATAATCTACAGCGAGCAAAATATGCTCGAATCCCTGACTTTTAGGAAATGGGCCCATGAAATCAATCCCCCATGCATCAAAAACCTCACAGAAGTGAATGGGTTGCATGGGCATCATGTCTCTCTGTCCGCAGGTTCCCATTTTCTGACAGTCAGTACATCTCTTCACGAACTCATCAGAATCCTTGAAGAGAGTAGGCCACCATAGACCGGACTGAAGCACCTTTTGTGCTGTTCTTTTTCCAGAATGATGTCCTCCTGCCTCAAGCTTGTGGCAGTATGTGAGGACGCTATGCTGCTCTTCTTGAGGAATGCACCTCCTCCAGATACTATCCCCTCCTTCATGATAAAGGACGGGATCCTCCCAGTGGTAAAACTTGGCCTTAGCTAGGAAGGTCTCAAGTTTCTGCCTGGGCCAACCCTGAGGGACTGTCTTGGCAACAAGATAGTTTACAAAGTCAGCATACCACGGGAGTGAGGTGACAGCCAAGATCGCCTCATCTGGAAATGTCTCAGTGATAGGTGCGCTGGGCTCAGATTCCTCAAGATTCTCCAATCTGGAGAGATGATCCGCCACCACATTCTTGACTCCAGGCTTGTCCTTAATTTCAATATCAAATTCCTGGAGTAGAAGGATCCATCTGGTGAGACGTGCTTTGGCATCCTTCTTAGCCATTAAGTACCGGATGGCGGTATGATCAGTATAAATGGTCACTCTAGATCCGAGAATATATGATCGATACTTATCAAGAGCGAAGACTACGGCCAGCATCTCTTTCTCAGTCACAGTGTAATTCCGCTGCGCGGCATCCAAAGTCCGGCTGGCGTAGTGAATGGCGAACGGTAAACCATCCCTCCTCTGTCCAAGCACAGCCCCAACGGCAAAATCTGAAGCATCCGTCATGATCTCGAATGGGAGAGACCAATCAGGCGGCTGAAGGACAGGAGCTGAGACAACCATATTCTTGAGAGTCTCAAATGATTCAAGACACTTATCATTAACAATAAACTCGGTGTCTTTGGTGAGCAAGTCAGTAAGCGGTCGGGCAATTCGACTGAAGTCCTGAATGAACCGTCGGTAGAAACCGACATGCCCCAGAAAAGACCGTAACTGACGCAAATTGGACGGCGGATTGAGTTTTCTGATGATATCCACCTTAGCCGGATCGACCTCCATGCCCCTGTTGGAGACGATATGACCAAGGACCGTCCCTTGAGTCATCATGAAATGACTCTTCTCCCAGGATAAGACAAGGTTGACCTCAATGCAGCGCTTCAGCACACGGTCTAGGCAGTCAAGACAAGCGTCGAACCCGTCGCCATAGACCGAGAAGTCATCCATGAAGACCTCTAAACAGTCACCCACCATGTCCGAGAAGATGGACAACATGCACCTTTGGATTGTCGCCGGAGCGTTACATAGACCAAAGGGCATCCGTCTGAAAGCATAAGTCCCAAACGGACAGGTGAATGTCGTTTTCTCCTGGTCTTCGGGCGCAATGGCCACTTGGTTGTATCCAGAGTACCCATCAAGAAAGCAATAATGACTCTTCCCAGCTAGCCGCTCGATAATCTGATCAATAAAAGGTAGCGGGAAGTGATCCTTCTTGGTGGCCTCATTCAATCGTCTGTAGTCCACACAGACCCTCCAAGATGTTGGTACTCTGGTAGCGATCTCCTCTCCAGACTCATTGACAACTGTAGTGATACCCGTCTTCTTGGGTACCACATGTAACGGACTTACCCATTTGGAGTCGGAGATGGGATAGATGAAATCGGCGCTCCACCACTTGGAAATTTCTTTCATGACTACATCTCGAAGATTCGGGTTCAGCCGTCGTTGGAACTCACGCGACGGCTTAGCGTTATCTTCAAGATAGATATGGTGGGAGCAAAGATTAGGGCTCAGCCCTTGGAGATCAGCTATACTCCAACCGATTGCCTAACCGATTGCCTTGCGGTTTCTTTCAAGAACCTCCATCAGACGAGATTCTTGTTCTCCAGTCAAATCTGCTGAGATAATGACTGGGTGCATTTCTGGCTCTCCAGCAAGGAATCTGTACTTCATTGACTGCGGCAGAGGTTTTCGTTCTGGACAACTGGGAGGTGGCAGATCCGGTTTCTGATACGTCTGTGTAAATGCTACCAGGTCTGCATGGGAGAACTCTCGCTCTGCATGAATTGCTGACGAAGGGCGGCCTTCTGAATCAACTATAAACTGCACCGGCTCGCACTCTGTCATGGTTGTTGGCTCAGTGGGAATCAGACAAGGTAAGTAGTCATCAAAGTCATCCCAGTCTATGTCTGAATCCGAGGGATCAGAAGACGATGAGCAAGATTGAAATTCCTCAGCACCACTCATCACAACACTGTCAGCCTCAGAGATATCCTCATCCAGGGATGTGCTCTCCCGGCTCTCGACCGCCATGAGCTTGAGATACAGTGAATTTGTAGGCAAGGCGAGGGTCGGTGCTACGGGATCTTTCCAGTTGGATTCATCATCAGTCATCTCGAAATCACAAACCTGGTGGATGTCTAGCTCCTCCTCTGTCATCTGCTCGGCTTCGCTGGACTGTTCTGAGCATTCTGCCTCTCTGGCCCTGATCTCTTCGATCGTCTCTATTTGTATGGTTTCGCCCTCTACGCGAAAACATACCTTCCCGCTATCGTGGTCGGTCACCGCCTTGGCTGTGGCCAAGAATGGACGTCCGAGAATAATGGGGGCATCAGTTACCGACTCAGGGATCTCCATGTCCAACACAACGAAGTCCACGGGGAATTTCAGGCCCTGAATGGTAACGACCACGTCTTTCAATAACCCCTTCGGCCTCTTAATCGACCTATCAGCAAACTGAAGGACGGTTCTGCTTCGAAGAAGAGGGCCAAACTCAAACTGCTTGAGTAAGGCTGCCGGAAGAAGGTTAATTGAAGAGCCGTTGTCTAATAGAGTACGATCAAACTGTTGCTCTTGAATCTCGCATCTGACATAGGGAGCTCCTGCGTCTGGTCGCTTGGCTGGCAATGTTTTCTGAATGGCGCAGCAAGTGTCATGAGTGAGCATATGGATTTGATCTCTGTGCCTCTTCTTCCTTCTGACAGTAGTTGTTTCTTTCAAATTCTTCTTGAAGAAGGGGATATGCTCAAATGCTTCCCGTAGAGTCAGCTGAATATGAAATCTGTCAATCATTTCGTTGCCGAACTCCACCTGTTGGCTCTTTTTTGGATTTTCTTTTTTATTCCCCTTCGCCCGGCGGAGTGCCTTAGGGAAGGGGATGGTAGGGGCCTCCTCAGATGGAGGTCTAGGAATCGGTCCCTGAGCCTGTGAAGACGGAGAATCCATACAATAATCATCATTCAACACATATGGATCCGCAGTTTGAACAGAAATCTTTCCTTTATTCATATTTTTGTTTTTGTTTTTGTTCCCACAGTCTCTAGATACAAAATGTGGCAACATCACAGATGGCTCAACAAAAGTGGATGTGGTGGCCTCAGTACCACCACTAGCACCTGTCTTCGCGGCATCAGCACCACGCTCTGGTTCATCGCCCAAAATGGTGGCTTCAGCACCACCGTCTGCATCTGGTATCACGACGGCATCAGCACTGTCGTCCTGGTCTCCATCATTGGTGGCATCAGCACCACCGTCTTCAACATCCTCATTAGCGGCATCAGCACCGCTAGTCTGCTCCTCTGGCGCTCCTGGTTCGGCATCTGGTTGTCGCTCAGAAGAGGCGTCGCCGGCTGGCATCCTACCGCTCCTAGTAGTCACAAAATCAGCATCATTCACAAAAGAAGACATATCATTCAAATTGTCACTAGGAGAGGCATCCTCTATGAACTCTACCTGCTCAGATTTTCTTTTTAAATTATTAGGATTAGGTTCGATCTGAGCGGGTATGGCGGCCTTGCCTTTGATGAAATCCCGCATCTCCTGCCGGAACTCATCCATTTCTTGCCTGAAAGATGCTCGCTGTTCAGATAGCAAGCGTGCAAGATCATCAAGAGCAGGGTTCTCGAAGGCTGGACCCTGAGAACCGGACGTCTGTCCCTGCTGGAAATGGGGCTGCTGCTGTTGGTGTTGTTGCTGAAACTGGGGGGAAGGCTGGTGATAAGACTGCTGAGGCGGCTGACGCTGCCTCCACTGTTGTCCCTGATAGGCGGGACGAGGACCACTCTGGTATTGTTGTGGCTGGGCATACTGGGGCTGCTGGTTGTACTGATGTGGCTGGCTGCTCTGCTGTCCTTGAGCAGGGGGATGCTGTTGGGATGAGGAACCACCATTACCCCAACGGAATCCGGGATGATCCCTACGAATTGCGGGCTGAGGATATCGGTCATACCAAATCCCGTTGACTTCCATCAACGGTTCCTGCTCGAAGGAAGGTGGAGGAAGAACTGCCAGTGGCTGCTCCGGCTGATACACCACCATCTGCGTCTCCTGAGATGGCGGTTGCTCTGGATGGTACTGCAACAATGGAACCGGCTCCGCCTGGATATGGTTCACCTGGCGGTATGAGGTGGAGGCCTGGTTGGGATTGTTGCTGCTGGAAGCACCCTGTGACCTGGGAGGCTGTTGTGAATGGGCATGTGCCTCCTGAATACAGAGAATTTGAGTTTTCAGGTCACTCATTGTCTTGGTGAGAAGGTCCATCTAGGCTAGACCTTGGTTCTGCTTCTTTTCGAGGATCTCCATGCGGTCCAGCTTTTCACTGATAATGCCCATATCGGCTGCTGCTGATTCGGCTTGTGCTGCGGCTACCGACGTTGCGCTGGGACCGGCATCGATGCGAGCGATCCTCTGAAATGATCCCGCTCCTTGCGGGGGCTTCTGTTGAGTGTAGACTCTGGCCTGGGTCATCACTGTAGAGTTCTCTGACATGCCTTCGTAGATGGCCCAGACGTCGTCTTCTCCCTTGGAGAAATAGGACCCACCGCAAGAGGCGTTCACAAGCCCCTGCAGCTCCGGTGTCAACCCACAGAAGAAACTCTGCACCAGGTGGGGCTTGGAGATATCGTGATGTGGACACCGGTCTATGAGCTCTCTGAATCGATCCCATGCTTCATGGAACTGTTCATTTGGGATCATGACGAAGTTGCTGATCATGGCTCGAGCTGCGTTGGTCCGGCCGAGGGGATAGTATTTCTTCAAATATACGGACCGGAGATCTGCCCAAGTATCGATGAATCACCCTAGATGCTTGAGCCAATATGCGGCTCGATCAACCAATGAGAACGGGAAGGCGATCATCCTGATAGTGTCCTCGGTCAACAACCGATCGTAGATGGTGCTGCATATCATTTCGAACTCTTGGAGATGGAGGTGCGGCTCTTCGGTCGGCAGCCCATGGAACTTGGGAAGAAGCTGAATCGTGTGGTGCCGAAGCTCGAAGTCTCCGTGGATTGGCGGGAGTCTGATCCACCGGTGAGTGAGGGACGAAGCTGGGTTGTGCAGTTCCCTCATGATGGTCTGTGGCGGTCGCTCACCGTCTGGATCGCCTCCTCCTGCGTCAGGTCCTCCTCCTTCTCCGCCACCGCCTCCTCCAGGTCGGTTCTCTCTCAGCTGTGCGATCTCTCTCATAAGGTCACCCATGAATGTGCCCTGGTCTCGGATCTGCCTCTGCATAGTCTCCAGGGATGCTAGCAAGGAATTGTTGATGACCACTTGGTCAATAATGAACGGAGGATGGTCGTGGTCATCTGGGTGCTCGCCTCTGTCTGCCATTGCTGGATTCTCTGAAAATGCAAAAGAGGCCATTTCAGGTGCTGTTGAATGAGCTGAACTCTGTGACGCACTAAATTCTGACACAATTGGACTGAGGGAAGGAGAATGGGAAGGGTGGTCGAGGGGGAACAGGGTGGATGTAAACTCGGGCTCGGAGAGCAGACTCTCCGAGGCATTCCTAGATGAGTAAGGAGGAGTGCTAGATAGCGGTGCCGACAAGGTCGGCCTAAGAGATCTCTGTCCCATCATCTTGATTATTCGAGAGGAGTAGGGAAAATGCAAGATAAGAAGAAGATGAAATTCAACAAAATTGTGCACGATTGTGCGGTGTTTTTGATCTTGACCTTAATAAATCTAACAATCAAACACAAAGCAAGGGTAAGTTCACCAACTCAACTCGTGAAGCCGTGAAGGATCGGCTTTTATCTTGTCAGTTTTAGCTTGTTTTCAGGTATTTATCTTTTCACGAGTCCTTAGAGCGCTACGCCTATAGGAGCGAGAGTACTGCCAGGAAAGTGTCCCCGTACTTGTCCTCCTCCTGTGTAACCTGTAACTTGCGCTTTTTGAGGTCCTTGTAACCCTTCCTGGATCCCTACTCAGCCAAAGAAATAGAGGGAGGAAGCCGATAGGCGAAACCGATACTTCGGACCTCGCTCGCAACGGAATCACCCGTGAGCGTGCAAGATCCTACTCGGACGCAGCCGGTGAGACAGACACACCCGTGAAGGCGTGGCCTAAGCTCGGTACTTCGGACAAGGTCGGTGCTCACACAATAGCGAGTCACCAATGGCGACCAAGTCCTACTCGACTACGTACGATAGTAGCGCCAATACTTCGGAAATCCAGGCGATACACAAGGCAGCCACAAGTTGGGTTTTTGGGCACTAATCCTTACGAAGCGCTCACCTCACTTGGAAGGAAACCTTCCCATGCAACCTGAAGACAAGTGAGGGTATTACTCTACCCAAGCAATGAATCCAATTACCAATTTTATTTTGGTCAAGTTTTCTTTAGCAGTCCCTTTTTTTAATTTTTTTGGTGTTATCGCTTCTTTTGAGTCAATTCAAACAAGCGCCTAACGGTTTTTGTCTTTTTCCTTTATCCTACTTTGTTCCAAAAATAGAGGGAGAATAGAGTCGGAAAAGCCGTGCAAGTCGACGCCAAGGTGGAAATCTCACCTTTGTGCCTAGATGATGCGTGCAAAGTAAGAGGACTTACAGCGAATCCCAGCTCTCTCCATGCGGGATGCAAAGCAGAATTTTTAAACCTAAGCTATATGGCGAAATGCAAATGGAAATCGTCCTAGAACAGGCAGCTGCTAGCGTGAAGAACCACAAGCTAACTAATAACTCCTAATCTGAGTGTCCGGTCTAGGCTCACCCCTCCTCTGCCCAACACATTTGGGGTAGGAGAAAGCGCTTGTTCGGGTGTGAGCTCGCGGCGCGTGGATTTGGAAGCTACTAGCTAACTGTTTAATTAGTCTAAGTCCAAATACGAATCTATAGTTTAAATACTAATAAATAAATACAAAAAGTGCGAGGGTTGGGATGCAAAATACCCTCACTCGGGCGCTCCGATGACGACACGTGGCTCGAATCCAACGGCTGGTGGTGAAGCGCGATCCAGCGGCTGGGAGCGAGCCACTAATCCACGTGGCAGCTTGGGAACGGCCGATGACGGTTCGCACCGACATCTGAGATTAGATCTCGTAAAGAGATCCAACGGTGGCTGGGTGTGGCAGATCGGACGGTCGACACACGATCTGGAGCTGCGGCTCAATCGGACGGTGGAGAAGCGAGGAGGAAGAACAGGGAAGAAGGCCGGCGGAGGCGAACTTCCCCGACTCCGATCTCGCTCCTCAGGCGATGGATGGGCTCCAAAATGGAGCTGCAGGCTCCTGGAAGGTCCGTCTATGGACTGGATGGCTCAGATTCGCCGGAGGAGCGTCGAGGTGCTGGCGCGAAGGCGGCGGAGCTTAACGCTCCAGGTATCTCCGGCGAGGAATCAAAATGGCCCTCCAGGTGCGTTCTGGGGTCTTTGACCTGCAAAAAGTGGTGAAAAGGCCCAGGGCAAATTGCCTGGACCTCGCGGAGGTGTGGGGATGTGTGCTACGAGGTGGCGGCGAATGGCCGGAGATGCGCTCCGGCCAAAATGGGTGATCGAACGATTCAGATGATGGAACTTCGATTTTTTTGGGGGATATTGATCCTAAGGCTAGCAGGAGTTAAATGCAAGAAATAAATAAGCGGGGCGAGTCCTCGATGGCCAGAGCCAGAGGGAAAATAGGTACCTCGACCGGCGACTTCGCGGGAGGTGGTGGAGGCTCCCTCGACTTCGCGCGCCTTGGCTGAAGGGCTGGCGGTGGAGCTGTCACCTCCACGGAGCTCAGGAGCACGATGGTGGCGCTGAAGGGTGGACCAAGGGGACTCAAATTCAAAAGGAAAGAAGGGGGTCGGTTATATGTGGTTTGACCCGAGGTGACAGGGGTCCAAAGACCAAGATCTCTGGAGCGATTCAGTGATCCACAAACCTATGTTAGATATGGGTGAGCCTCCTCGATCATCGATGATCAAAAGTCAAGAAGGCGCTAGCACGAAATGAGGTGCCTAGCGCCCTCGAAAAAACCGAGAAATCGACCCAAAAATAAGCCTCTGACAAGGCCACAGGGGGTAGGTCAGACTGTTGACCTAGGTCAACAGTCCTGGCCTCCTGGTTGGTCCACGTGGACCAACCAGGAAAAACCCTGGAAAAATGTTTTATTAATTCTATTTAAAATGCTAAATGGCAGAATTAAATAAAAGTTATAAAATAAAAAATGCTCGAAATTTTATGTAGTATTTTATTCTGATTTTTATTTATTTTTAGGAAATTTATTTTTACAAGTTACCTTTTTAACCCTATATAGGTATAATACCTATGTATTTTAGTCTTTTATTTTTATTTTGTATATTTTAATTTTATTATTTTTATTTAGTATTTTATAAAATTATAGAATACTTTTATTTACACAAATATATTTTTATTTTATTTTTCTGATTTATTATGTATATTTAATAAAATACAAGTGTGTTTTGTATAGGTATATGTGTAGGTAATGTATCTATGTCTTTTATTTTTAAGTATTTTATTTTTGTTTTTATTTAGGTTTTTATTCTCATTTTAATGTACATTATTATTACAACTATTATTTACAACATTATAAAAATATAAAATTGTAAAAATAATAAATAAATAATAAATTGAATATTTTAATGTGTACAAGTATATAATGAGGGTCCAAAACTCAACTTTCAAACCGTAGCTCCGCCAAGTGCGAAACCACCGCCATTGGATAGATTATTTTATTCTATATACAATTAAAGGTGAGTTTGATGCATTTGGAGTTGTCGTTTGTGAGATACGAGTCTGGGAAGTTGGGATTTTGGATTCTTATTCAGATCATAACTTTTTGTATGTACATGATTTTTCTGTGAAATCAATTTTGTATTTTTCTTTATAAATTTATCTACAACTTTCATGTACAAAGTTTCTTTATTTGATGTACAAAAAGTGGAACCAAAAATAGGTCCCAAAATGAATAAAGAATGAACAGGAAGTATAGGTATTATATTGTATTTCTGACCTTATCTCCCCCTACTTTATTCCTTGTCGACCTATTCATCAAGATGCCTAGGTCTCGGGGGTTTTGGGTCATAAAATATTTACAATATTTTATTCTTTTTCTTTTCTTTATTTATTCTATAATTTTGGCCTTAATTACAGTAATTTATACAATGTTTAGATGCACATGCATGAATGCTAAGATGCTCTATTTAAGGGTATTTACAGGTATTTGCAAGGGTTTTTGGTGCCAAAATGATAGAATAAAGATGATGAAATGTGGATTCATCATGGCCATAGTCAAGATGTGATGCTCAGATCTTCTCCTCCGCTTTCTCTTATTGTGTTGAGGAGCAGATAAATGGGTCATAGCATGGTGAAATGAGGCTTTAATGATCTCATGAATGGTGGCCACCACTTCAGGTTCAGTTGAATTTTTTGACCTCCTCCATACAAGGGAGGAGATCGGAATCAGCATATACACGAGGACTGCCAAGAGTAGTCTGTACAGTGGCATCCTCGGGGTCAAAGGTGGGACATGTGGTGAATGACTGTGTGGGAAAATGGTTTGGCGTGGGTGCCCTCTCCTCACAGAATGAATCAACAATGTGTCTCCCAAAATCTTTTTGGATTTTTAAATATTTCTCATTTTTTTTGTAATTTGGGTGATTACAAGCTCTTAAGATTATCCTCAAGTGAATCCATATCCTCAAATAGTGGAGCATCATTCTGGCTCTTATTTATGTTAAATAGATTGCTAATCCTCTAATTCATATGCTCCATCATCTGATTTAGGGTCTCAAGTGTGGACATCATGAAAGGTGACTCAAAAGTCCCACGATCAAGTGAGTGGAATGAGGGTGGGTGAAAATCAAAGTCCGATTCTTGAAATAATGGGTTAGGTAGATATATAAAAAAATCACGAGGAATGTCCTCCTGGAAAAAGGGAGGTGGACCGGCTGGAGGGTGCGAGGGATCCGTGAAGGTCGGATAAAAATCACTCCAATCGGCCATCTCTAAAATAAGAGAAAATGATCGGGAGAGCACGATGGTCAAATCAAAAGATATGAAGAAAAAGGCGTAAATGCACAGAAGGATCTAGTATGCACACAAGCAATCAAAACAATATATACAAAGCAAAACACACCCCTCAATTCACCTACTCAACTCGGTGAAGACCGTGAAAGCTCGGTCTCTTAATCTTGTTTGTTTTAGAGTTAGGTGAGAATCACAAAAATTGTATAAATACTCAAGTTGGCTTATGGGAATTGGGCACTAATCTTAGTGTGTATGCGAGCAATTTAAAATGAATACAATGAGGGGATTACTCACCCCAAGATAGATGTTTTTATTTTCATTTATTTTAGGGATGAATAATTTTAGCAGTTCCAAATTTTAGAGAATTGTCACTTGGTTTGAATATTTTCAATAGACCTCCTATCGAGTATCCAATTTCCTTTTAGATTATGTGAGTAAAAACAAGGAAGGAGATCGGAAATGCCAATGCGCGATTAAACACAATGATGCATGCAGGGGTTAGAGATGCGTACCTTGTCACCAACTCTCTACATGCAGGGTGATCCACGCAGAATTTAAATACAAAAAAAATAAACTAACCTATATGATGCAAGTGAACCGTCCTAACAATAGCTTCTATTAACGAGCAAGAACCGGTTAATTTGACTAAGTCCAATATGCTATACTATATAGGTACAAAAATTCTTGTTAAGGACTATGGATCTAAGTAAATACCTGGCTCAACAAAGTTAATAAAGAAATCAATAGGTAGCTCACGAAATCCATGTGAAACAAATAAAAATAAAGCGGTGAAAACAAAACCGGTGAGGTCCCCCAAGTGCATCGGCACTTGGCGAAACAGGCCCCGCAAATAAGGTATATAGTGTCATTTTATGAGAGTTCAAATTCTAGAAATAAGGAAAGGAAAGTCTATGCATTTTTTTAAACTTGGTCTCCTTCATATCTTCTTCTCCTCCTCTCACGCTCTCATGTGGCTCGGTGAAGAATCAAGTCGCCTCTGCTTCGCTTGGGTGCGTCGGCTCTCCAAAGAAAGTCGCCCTCGCTCGTCGGGCCCTCGCGAGAAAAAGGAAATAAAGATGTGTAAGAAACACAATTACATAAAAATGAGCAAGAAAAATGAGCTAAATTCAGTGAATATGAACAATGAAATAAATATGGAAAAATATAAACATATATTTACAACCAAGAATAGCAGGTCAAAAGAGAAACCTAACTACCCTCATCGTGCCTCCCCAGCAACGATGCCATTTTGTTATCATGTTTTTCACGAGTTTTTATTTAATTGAATTATGAACAAGTCGTTGCAACCCAATCAAGCATCAACAAAAAAATGTTATTTTTTCTTCTCAATCTGGATTAATTACAAAAGAAATGTAGCAAGAGAATTTTTGTAACTTAATTAACCAGTATAGTAACAGGATCGAACTCAGGGAGGCTACAATTCCCGAGGGTTATTCATAATCGAAAAAAGTCAATTAAAAGAAAAAAGGAATCTCAAATGCTAACAACCTTGGTTTTTTTGTGATATTCTTAGCCTTTTATTTTTTTAATTTTATTTCTATTTTTTATTTTCAAATTTTTAGTGATTTTACTTTTATAATTTTTATTTTCAAAAATATATTTCTCAAAACAACTTCATACACAAAAGAGATGCAATATTTTAGGTGTTTTAAATATGAAAAAAATTCTTTAAAATATCCAAATAAAATCTTTTTGTATTTTTGATGATTTTTTACTATTTTTGTAATTTTTTAGGATTTTAAAAAGAATAAAAATTGAGGGAAAATGCAAACAGTGAGAAAACAGGATTATTTTTCAATTTAAAAATATCAAATAAATGCAAAAATTAAGAAAATTATTTTTGTATAAACTAAAGAAAATTATAAACAAAAAGAACTAAAATCACTATTTTGGATTTTTCTACAATTTTATATAATTTTTTTAGATTTTGAGTATTTTGCAATTTTTTGGGTTTTAAAAATATTTAATGTATGAAATTTGCACAGAAAGCAAAATACACCAAAAGAAAATTAATCTTTTTTTTTGAATTTTCGATGTGATATGTGAATTTGTATGATTTTTTAAAGCTCAAACAGGGAAAATGTTATGTTTTTGAACTTTTAATAACAACAAATGATGATAAAATGCAATAAGAGCTTTACACTAGAAAGAGACACACCACAGGAACTGAATATGATTTTGGGGGATTTTATTGATCACAAATAAAATTTATTTCGACAACAAAAAGCTTGCAAATAAAGTCTGGAGAAGGACTAAAATGCAAATATTTAATGTTCTAGAATTAAAATATAACAATAAATAAGATCAGGAAAGAAATTGCAAATTAGCCAAGTAACACGTACACTGCACATGGCAGGCTGGAAGCGGGGGTCTCTTCGTAATTTTTCAAGCGTATAGGGTCTTTAATGTAATTTGCCAAAAAAATTTCAATTCCCTAGGGTTCACGCTGGAGGGCTCTTAGTTCCTTCGTTCTTCTCAAAACAAAGGGGAAAGGGGCAGGTGTCGCCCCTCCTTCTTCGCTTTCACGCAAATGCGGTGGTGGATTTGAGAAAGGTGGTTGGGATGTTGGTTGTCGATGAGCATACAGGGGAGGGGCAACATACGCCCCCAGTTCACGACGATTCGATTAGCGAATGACAGTAGCTGGATGGCAGGCTTCGGCTTCTGAATGGTGGCGGGCGGCGTTGGGTGTCATAGGTTGTGTCTTCTCCAGTGAGCAGGCGATGAAGGAAGGTGTCGGCGGAGGGCGTCTACGGCTGGCTAACGATGAAGAGGCGGATAGCGAGATCTGATGGAGGAGCTTCTCGCAGGCGGTAGCTGTGGTCGAAGCGGACTAGGGCTGCGATGAGTGGTGCTCTCATGGCTGCGGAGCTTTTAGTGGGTCGCGCAGGGCTTGGTCGACGAAGAGCAGCAGTGCGACTGGGGACGTAATAGATGGCGGATGGCGGGTGGGGTCTAGAGGTGGAGGATGATGGGGTCGCGCTCCCGGCGGCTGGCGGGGGAGACTCTAGGTGGCGGAGGCGCTGCCCCCAGTCTTTTTTTTATTTTTATTATATTGTTTTTGGTAGAATAGCAAATTTTTTCCTTTTTTTTGAAATTCCTATACCTGAAAAATAAAATAGGATATACTGACTCGAGCATGACGGCTCGGTCCAAAAATATATAAAATGAAATAAAAATAAATAGCAACGTGAATGGTGTCAGATCCGACGACGTGAGATATCGAATCTGTGTCTTCGGCCACCGTACGCGATCGGAGTTGATAGATTGCGTGAGGTAGAATGTGAATGTGGAGAGATCGATAATATGAGATGAAAAATCAAGATCGATAGCATCGAATTGTGATGGTTGAAAGATTAACGATTAACTATGATCTAAGATTGAAAATTGACAACAGAGTTAAAGATGCAAAAATTAAACTAAGATTAACCTAGATTAAACAAGAAAAATGGATCTCACAGTGGAAGCGGAAAATATCGTTATGGCCTCGACGAATGTCGGCTCGTTGTCACCAGAAGGCTCAGAGGCACAAGAAGCTCTTGGAGATTAGGCTCCTTTCACCAAAGATTGATTAAAGAGAAATGAGGGAGGAGGAGCCAATTAAATAGAAAAATAATTGAATTTGAATTTGAATTTGAAAATTTGAAAAGAGAGGATAAGGAGGGAGGAGGTTAATGGTGGATAAAATTACATTATCTACATAATTAATTAATTAATCTCGTCACTTTATTTAATTAAATAATAAAGGTCAATTATTTAATTTGTTTCTAACTGGTTATTTGAGAATATCAACTATATACATATACTATATGAATATAGTACATTATATACATAGTTAAATAAGGAAATTAGTTTTTTTTATTTTTTATGTTTTATTTTTTAATTTTTTTATTTTAAATAATTATTAAAAATATTTACAATTAAAATATGTATAAAAATAAATGGTAAAATTACATAAACTATCCTAGAAAATCATCTTTCAAACCATAACTACAAAAATTATGAAACCATTGTCATTTTAAAGATAATTTAATTTAAAATATGGTGGAAGTGAGTTTGATTCAATTCGAATTCATATGAGGCCGGAATTGGTCTTTCAACTATCGCTTTATGGCTTTTTCCGGATATGGTTACTTTTATTTTGTACATGATTTTATTTTGTAAAAATTTTTATCATTTAGGGAACATTTTTATTTACAACTTTTGTTTTGAAAATTATTTTATTTGAGTTCAGTTTATGCACAAATAAAATAGTGTAATTATACAAATATACACAAAAAAGTATTTACAACACATTTTTTGGATTTTTTTGATTAAGAACCCTATCTCCCCCTACTTTATTCTCGGTCGATCAGGTCAAGTATTGACCTTCTCTCGGGGTTCGAGTCAGCATGTATCTACTACATATATACAGACTTTTTATTATTTATTTTTCCTTTCATTATTTATTTATTTATTTTAGGTTAAAATAACAATATATGTACAATATTTACACACAGATGCAAGTTAGTAAGAATAAGGATTTAGTATTATATACAAGTGTTTTATAAGGGATTTTAAGCTAAAATAAATGAATAAAGATGATGAAATGCAGATTCATTAGCTACTAAGTATGTTTGTGCTAGCTCATCCTGCTATGGATCTAACTGATCTGGAGACTGTCTATTTAATAACTGACTATTATGAACTATCTCGGTCTCCAGGCTGGTTGTAGACTCAATAGAAGAAGTCTGAAGTGAAAGAAACTCGCCAAAACACTGCTAATCGACATCCTCTTAATCTGACTGAACCGGAGACTGATCATCAAGTAACTGAAAGAACTAATCTATCTCAACCTCCCTGATAGGTAAAGGATCTATGAAAGTCAGGAACTCATCTTGACACTGCCAATTGACATTCACTTCTGACTTGGAGGGATTAAAAATCTCCTCATAAACTGTAAAGCTACTAGAATCATCTCTACCAGCCTTGTCACTAATCAGATCCATAACTGTGTTATCCAATCACCCATCATCTAGTATCTGAAACCCAGACTTTCCTGAAAGTGTGACGGAAGATCGTGTACTTGGCTCAGCCCAAACTGCTTCATCATATGCTTGCATAAGATCATAGTCCTGGAGACTATTTCACTCATCATCAGATGCTTACTCTGACTCTATTGATCTGGCTCTGAGGTCCTGGATCATCTCTATATGTATACTCTCACCTTGGATGCGAAAGTATACCTTCCTAGTACTTAATTAGAAACATCCTTCGTTGTCGCCAGAAAAGTCATCCTAATATGATCGAGGTATCGACCACACATTCAGGGACCGACATGTCCAACACGACAAAGTCCACGGGGAATTACAAACCCTGGTGGCGATAACGTCCTCAATCAATCCCTTCAGCCTCTTGATCGATCTATTAGCAAACTGTAAAACCGTCCTGCTTGGTTGAAGAGGTCCTAACTCAAACTTGTCTAGTAAGGAAGAAGGGAGGAGATTGATCAATGATCCACTACCTAGTAGAGTACGATCAAATGTCTTCTCTAAAATCGTGCATCTGACATACGGTGCTCCCGTGTCTGGATGCTTGGCTGGGAGACGGTTCTGAATGGAATAACAAGTCTCCTTGGTCAACACATGAATTTCATAATAATGATTGCACTGCCTCTTTTTTCTCATAATAACAAGTCTCCTTAGTGCACTCCTTAAGATCTTTCTATAGAAGAGGTATGTGTGCCAAGGCTTCCAAAAGAGTGAGCTGGATAGTGAATTTGTCTAACACCTCTTTCGTCTAATCAGACATCTGTGTCTTTTTGTGATTTTTTTATCTTCTTTTTCCAAGCGGAGTGCTTGGGAAAATGGAATCTGGACATCCTCCCCACCAGTCTGTACACCCGGAGGATCAGAGAAAGAAGAAGAAACAAGTCTTTTTCTAAAACTAGGGCTAGCTCCATGTAGATCATCAAAAGTAGACACATGAACTCTAGCTCAATCAACTGCCTTGTCTTTATTCTTCTTTTTGATATTTCTCTTTTGTATATTTTTTGTATTTTTCTATCATCGTCGCTATATACAAAGAAAGGGAAAGCAGCTGAATCTGTATGTATCTCCGGTTGTTGCTCCTCAGATGTGGTGGCTTCAGTACCACCATCAACCTCAAAGTGAAGGTAGCATCAACACTTCCATCCTCAAGCTCAACATGCTCGCTTGTTAATGAATCTGTGATTCATCACTTCTAAAGTTGAAAATAAAGCCTAGTTCCCGAGTATTTAGCAGCATATTTCCCTTTATCTTGCATGAATAGCATTCATGCATACATCCACAATACATGCATTTTATCATTCATAATTGCATTAAATAAGAAGTCAATTCATTTGTAAAATTCACTTGTAAAATACTCACCAATAATTCACCTAATTATCTGTATTTTGTATCACCTCCACAAGTCAATAAAACTCTCCTTATAATGTGTATATTACTAGTTAATAATATAAGGAAAAAGGCCAAAATTTCCTATCTTCTAAATTGCCCAATAAAGCCCCAACCCCAGTTGGAAAACCTATACCTTAGAATGCCAATATCCACCTCATACAACCTCCAAATTAGGTCTACTCACTTTCATATTGATCCACATTCATAGACTTTAAAATGAGACCAGATTCATTCAAATCGGAGCTCGTATGCAAAACTTGGGTATTTGGGCCCCTTTGTGTACTATATGTATGTATATTTGTACCCTTGTATTTTTGTATCATATTTGGCCTCGTCTCCATTTTTGGTCAACATGAAACTTGTAGATCTCATCAAGATCTACAACTTTCATGTTTTGAGTTTTTCCTAATTCGGCCTCCTTCTCTCTCTAGCTTCATTCTCTTCTCCAGCCATTCAGAGCTGGCCACGTGGCGCCCTCTGATTGTGCCACGCGACCTGCTCTGTTGCGCGACACGTGCCTTCCACCTCTGCCGTCCGATCGCCCACATTCTCTCTCGATCTGGGCCATCCAAGCTGCCGCACTCCTCAGCCCTTCGATCAAGCCCCGGATCCAATCCAGGCCGTTCGATGGTCGTCTCTCTCTCTCTTAATCCCCACCGTTCATTGTCCAGATCACCTCCACCCTTCGATCGAAGCCCCGACTTCATCATAGTCGTTCGCCTCCTCCTAACTCTTAGCACGCCACATTTAGTCTCAGGGGCTGCACGATTAGATCCTTGCGATATCATCCCATCCGTCCCTCTCAGCTTTCACTCACGCTCTCCATGTGGCTCAATCTCGACCCTTCGATCTCGCCCCGCAGATCCAATCTCAGTCGCATCATCGCGCCCTTCTCCTGACCGTTGGATCGCTCGATCCAACGGTCAAGATGTCGCCTTCTACCTTCCGCCTCGTCCGCTCCCACGTCGTCCACTTCACCGACAGGTCGCCCCCTTCCTATTTTGGGAGCACTCTGGCCACCCTCTCCGCCTCCTGTCTCCACCAATCGGTACCCCACTCGTCCCTCATCCTCGCCTATCCCCTCGAACACCATGAGCTCCCTCCACCTCGCTCCACGGTGTCAACCAACTCCATCACTTCACCACCTACGCTGTCATCTTCCACCTATAAACACGCCCCCACCGTCGACCGTCAGCCCTATCCGCCATCACGGAGAGAATCCCCAAGCTCCCTTCTTCCTATTGGTGACAGCAATTTGAGGTAACATTGAGCGATGACCGAGATCCATCTCCGACGAGATACACGGCCATCCCCTGCCGTGCCGCAGCCTTCCCCGTGAGCTGCACAAGCTTAGGACCATCTACCGTCCTTCGAGCGACGACCAAGAGCACGCCTTTGAGTTCCATTTCCCAGGTAGACGCCTCCATCTCCCTCACGGTCTTCTTCTTCTTTTTCGTGTTTTTTTCTCAAATGTTATTCGACTCCCTCGAGCAACCTCAAGCTCCTCTGACCATCCTCCAAGCTTCGCCTCAGAACTGGCATCTTCGCACACGCTTTCATCTCCTCCAACGACACACTTCTCTTCACGCCGAGGCGAGCTCCACCACCTTGGCGAAGCACCTTCACCGGACCGCCCTCATCACCCCTCAGGCCTCACACCTCACTCACGATCACTCCACGCTCACGTTGCACGCCTCGGCTATTCAACTAACCCCCTGCAGGTACCCCATCTTCGACTGGCTGGAAGCATCATCGGAGCTCATTCGAGCTTCGTCGCCACCGCTCTCCAGATCACTCCAGCCTCAGCTGAGACCCCTGACGGCTCCACCACACTTACATGATTCTTCCCAGCTGCTCAGATGCCACCGGGGAGCTTCACCGACACCAGATGAAGATGGAGGAGCTAGAGCTCCTTCACCGGAGCGCAGCGACCTCCGCCGTAGGAGGCGGCGGACCATCTGAGAAGAAAGAGCAGTAGCCACCCGATCCCCTTGATCAGACGATCCTGAGCATGCCACGTTGCCCTCAACGAGCATCCGTCGGATCAGGAAGATCCTACGCACCAGAGGAAGCCACGTCGCCACTTACCCCTTGCTCCAGATGTCGTTGGATTCATCTTGATTTAACGGCCATTGATCGTCCACGTATCCATCTTCATCGAGCTCCAGCATCCATTGGATTGATCTTGATCCAACGGGTTACACCGTTCCACGCATCAACCTCCAGGAGCCGTTGGATCTCCACCGGATCCAGCGGACCAGAGCGTGCCACGTAGCCGCCTCCGAGCCTCTTCCCTTACCATCAGGCTCGGAGCCCCCGAAGCTAGCTGAGCCTCCAGAGCCCCCGAGCCTCTGCCCGAGCCTCCAAAGTCACCCGAGCATGGGACCTCACGTGTCTTTCACATGTGGCCTGGGTATTTTGCATCGAGGGCCCTTAAGGTTTTGATATTTGCATTTCAGCCCCTGTCAGGAGCTCTACGTAAGGCATACGTGTTCTGTGGGTATTTTGCATACATACCCCCTCATTATAAGTAATTGCATATTAGTCCATGTCAGCATGTTTAATTTCTATCAATTTCATTTTCTGTAATTGCAGTTAGGCCCCTGTCTTTGCACGCATATTTAGGCATTTATTTGACATCATTTTCAAGTTTTAAAATTGCATTGTGTAGCTTAACTTGTCCTCTTTCATATGTAATACTTGTCACATTTTTGTGATAACAGAGGATTTTATTATTAATTAATTGGTGGTATTTTGTCATATTTTGCCCATTTATGCCTTTTACTTTGTAGTAAATTCTCTGTGGCTCTAAAAATCCTCATAAATTCACATTAGACTTAGGATAATTAAATTCACATTGTACCCAAACACCATCTCATTTGTACGCATCTCGAGGCCTGAATAAATCATTTTGTGATTTTATTAATTAATTTTTAATAGGTCCATTTCATGCACAAATTTAGGTTTATTAATTTTTCTGGATTCTTCACACTTAGATCTATCTAGGATAATTTGTATATCTAAAAATATTGTAATTTGGTATTTATTAAAATTAATTTAGTCAAAATCACCTTGCATTCATTTTTAATTCACAGTAAATTCATCTAGTGTCAGAAAAATCTAATAAAAATTAGAGTAGCTTAATTTCATTACATTTCACCATCTGGCTAAGTTTCATAATTTTTGGAATCAATTTGACCACTTTTCTAATATAACTTGTAAAGTGGCCTGATTTTGCATGTGTCTTTTATTTGTTGCATAGAAATTGTAGAAAAACCCAAAAAAATACCTTCTGAAAATCTGACCTCTTAAAATTGCTTAAAATCTACCTAAGGAGACAGTTGCCTCCCTGAGTTCGACCTTGGGCTTGCCCAAGTAAAAAAAATTGTCGCTCGCAATTAACTCATCCTTAATTAAAAGTGGTTTTTGATTAGTATTTATTACCTAGCTACAACGAATGATACGACATTAATTTAGATCATTAATTTGACTAAATTAACAAGGGTAGTAAACGGCCTATCAAAATGGCGTCGTTGCCGGGGAGGCACGGCTTAGGTTAATTTGTAGTTGATTTTTGAGTATCTGATTTTCCATCCCCGGGTAGTCAGACCCCCGGTTTTCTTATGAATATTTTTCTGTCCTTTAATTCTGTATTTTTGTGTTGTTCTCTATCTGACCTCAATTTATTTCTTGTGCGAGGATTACGAGGAGCCGAAGACGCTTCGAGGAACACGTGTTTTTTAACTTTTTGAGTGATTTGTGAGGAATTGTATTTTTTTCATTTTTCTTTTTTTGCATTATTTCCAGTGGTTTCCGTTTGGGTTCTCGCGTGTGTAAACATAGTGGAACCCTGTCCCCGTGTGTTTTATGGATTGAATTTTTAGAATAGGCTTGCACTAGCGACTCCTTGAGCCACTCTAGGATTTGCTTGTGCTCGTAAATTCTTTAGGACCACACATCACTTAAAAGACGCACTTAGATCACATATCTAGTCAAATCAAACTTGTGCTTTACTCGCTAATAGAACTGCTTGTCTAGGAGCGGATTTTGTCGTATGCATTTGCATGTAGTATGAAAGTTTTCAATTCTGTTTTGCATCCTACATAAAAGTGAAGGGATCACTGTAAGTATTCTTCACTCAGCATAAGCATCATTGATTTTCGTGCATCAGCTTTTCTCGATTTCTCTCTCTTATTTTTTCAAACTTAAGTAAAAGGAAATTGGGACTGAACGATAGGCTGTTGTGCGGATTAGACTTAACAAGTGATAACTTGACTTAAAACCGGGACTGCTAACATTATTGACCAAAAAATTAATAAAATCGGAAATTCTGCTTGCGGGAGATTAGTCCATGACTTGTTTTCATTTTGAGTGGGGGTACTTGAGTGTATGTGAACACCTTAAGGCAGAGCCCAAATCTACCGTCTTCCATATCATGTTCCGACTAATCCTAGCAAACATCACAAGTTGAATTATTTAGGTTCACTGACTAGTACTAAGTAGCCTCCGCCTGTCTCCGGTAGATAGGGGCGAAATTGTGGTACTTCGCGACAAGTTACCAGTAACCCCCCGGGGTGAAGTTCTGGCCTTGTCAGCCTCTGCATGTTGCAGGTAGATAGGGGCAGGTCCTTGAATCCATCAACTTGGAATAGGAGCGAAGAAAGAAAGGACGCATGTATCTTAGGTGACAGGTTAAACAAGGAAGACGCATCCGGCTTTAAGCCGACTTCCCTATAGGCCGCGTAACCTTTGCTATCTTGTCTGATAAACTCACACTTAAAATCAACCAGATCAATCGGACTCGTTTCGAGTCCTTCACCGTGTTGAGTATGAACTCAGGGTTTGCTCTTGTGTTTGTCTTTGTGTCTGTCCGTGTGTGTTATCATGTGTAATTGCACGTTTTCTACCTCAATCTTCTTACATTCATCCTTTCCTCTACAAGATGTAGGGATATTGGTCCCCGCACCATGTGACCTCTGGTCAATCCTCCTCGGCCATATATTGTTCATCTTCGCTTTCTCATTCTTCCATGTATCTTCCGCCATCCACGGGAGATCCTTACCCGTGGTCGGTTCCACCTCAACCCGATTATGAAGTCAGAACTTCGACTGACTTCTCCGTTTCTTCGCATTTCTCACCTACTCCATATTCTAACACTCCGGATCCACTTCTATCTTGGAATGATTGTACTTATTCTCGAGAGCTTGCAGGAATCAAAGAATCGAATGAAGAGCAAGCCACTGCTGAGATAGATGATTAGCAAAATTATATGCCCCACATACTTCATTCTCACCTCAAGTAGGGACCAGACACCAATTTACATATACGCATCCCGACTTGACCTTAGGGCACAACATGGTCGATCGAACAACCCGAATGGAGAGGCCTGCACGTCATGATTTCCCAGATTTGATTGACTTTAGTGATCAAGCTTCCATTAAGCAGCTTTCATATCACACATTCGGAGAGCCTATACATTCACAAGATTGGACTCATGAGCTAGACTTATCAGTCCTCGTTTCATTGACTCCATCATATGAGGCTCCGACCAATATTTGGCATCTAGATGGTCCATACTCGGCCCAGCATTACATGCTAGAGTCTAGGTATGTTGAGTATGAGACCCCAATATCTCAGCAGTATCCTCCAATTGAGCAGAACTCTCCCATGAGTTATCAGGAGAACATTTTGGAGGATGACATTTCTCGACATATCACGAAAAATAAAACATTAGGTAACAAGTTGAGAGATGTCATAGAAATATTGCACTCAATTTCTGGCAACTTGGGAATGAAAGTAGAAAAGGACATGAGTAGTTTTGAGGTTGAAAACAGAGCGAACATTAGGGAACCCACACATCATGTACAGCTGGAGTCCATTTTATCTCCCTCTTCTACTATCCTCTTGCCTTCCAATCCAGAGTCTGATCATTCATCCACTAAAAACACCAAAAAAAATTGAAAAACCAAAAAAAACCATAAAAATATAAAATGAAAATGACTTAAAAAAATTGGATCCTACCCTAAGGGAAGCACTCGATGAAGAATTGATTTTTAATCTTCCCTTAATAAAGGCCATAGATCACTTTCCCGACCTCAAATGATTTGTGAGAAGTAAAATGATGCCCAAGAGGTCGGGAAATAAGAGGATAAGGACTGAAAGACACGTAGTGTCTATGGCCACCTCCTTGGTGATGGGGAGAAAGACCAAGAGCCGTAGAGTGAAGTGGTTGCCCCGAGTTGAGTGTAAAATCAAAGACACCATATTTACCCATGCGAGAATCGATGATGACTCGTCGATAAATATCCTCCCGACCTCTGTGTTTGACAAGCTCAAACTCAAGCCAATCAGAAAGTCGAGAGAGATCGTTCAGATGGTTGATCGATCCATCAAACAGTCGAGAGGACACATTTCAGTCATCGTTACTTTCCAAGGTGCTCTTCTCTAGGTAGACTTCACAGTCATTGACATTGAACACCAAGGAGAGTTCTCCCAGTCTCTGATTATTCTCGGGAAACCGTTCTTAGCCTTGGCTAAGGCGACTATAGATTGCGAGACTCGGGAGATCGATTTTTCGGCATTGGGAGCGCTTCGACCTCACCCACTCTTTGATACACTTTACTCCAAGGTGACCCGCACATCTGCTAACAGTCATGACCATCGAGAGGTAGATGAGTCCCACCTCTCTGCTACACCTGAAAGACCGACTGTCCGGACGACCGTTGGATCAGAGATTCCCCACACCTCCACTTCATCAACTGCTTGCACCACCACCATGACAACTTCTAAGGAGGACTCATGACCAGAAGATATCATTTAGTCGAACACGACCTTTGTTGATTGCCTTGACCATTTTGATGATCCGACACAAGATCCCAATAATGCCAAGCCAACTGAGATCACTAGCACTTTCTCGAGACACGTGCTAACCCTTCAAGAATATTCCAATCTATATGGTAACTCGTCTGATGAGGAACCCATGGTCAGCACCGCACCACATCCTGGACCTTCAAAGGAAACAACCAAGACTAAATAGACTCCACATAAAAACTTGGTTGCTCCCTCTTCTAGTCGGCTATCTAGTGAGAGGAAGTTGAGAATTGATTCCTCGATGTGTTCCCCTGAACCTCTCAAGGTGCGTCGCTCTCATCTCCCTCTCAATGATTCAGGTTCTAGAAAACCGACCAAGAAAATTTCCTTCAACACTTCAAAGAAGGAATTATCAGAGGAATCCTCATCGGGTCCGGATAAGGTGATTTATATGAGCGAGCTCAGTTCGGTTGTTGTCAAGCCTTATCTAAGCAAGCAGCCGTGTGTCGACCCACGTTGGACGATCCCTTCACCTCACTACTATTCATCCGAGGATGATTCCGACAGCAACACACTTGTATATTACCCACCTCCTCGATCCCGCAAGAAGGTACGTCACAAACCTTCTTGATCCCTGTATATTCTCAATTCTCCTTGTATATATGTTCTTTCCCTCCTCCCCAGTGATTCGAATCACTCACCCCGGCTCCATATCTTTTCATTTTATGGATATACTTAGGATGATCAGAACCTAAGTATAGGGGGAGAGTGACCAGAGTCTCCATCATTCGATGTATATTCTCTAGATCTCATCGGTTCTCATACTCACTCATGTCCCATACATAGGCTAAGCAGAGCCTAAGTATAGGGGGGACAGATGCCCGTCATGTATATACTCCTCCATTTCCCCTCTTAACCTCGCCCGCCCCATTTTTTATCTTCTTCTACACTTAGGCTGCCAGAGCCTAAGTATAGGGGGGGCGGAGCGACTTCTATACATTTTGTTATTTTAGCTCTCCTACGCTTAGCACGAGCTATGTCTTTTTCCTCGTTTTTCGTGCTCTGAGGACATAGCACATGCTAAGTATAGGGGGGGTGCATGTATTACATATATACTTTACCCATAGCTCGTACTTTCGTGTATTTTCGCGTATTTTTGTATATATATTTTGCAATAATTACAGGTGGGTAAAAATTGAAAAAAATTACTTGTTGTATAATACTTGTAAAACTTTTATAAAAATTGAAAAAAAAATAATTAAAATACATGTATACTTGTATATTATATAACTCTTGTATAATTTGTATAATACTCTTGAAAAATTGTTGTAACATAGGAAGTTTACCAATTTTTGATAGAAAAAAGACAAAACAAACTAAAACACAAAACAAAAAAAGAAGAAAAAATGGAAAAATCAAAATCAAAGGCTTCTTATTTACTCTTGCACATCATCTCTGTATATGAAAAGAAAAGAAATAAAAAGAGTCTTGCATTTCATTCATCTACATAGCATGTCATCTGCACCTCATCTACATATCTTGCGTATGCAAGGTGAAAAGCTAGTGGGTTCGGAACCAAGTTATGAGTAGATATTGAGGATGGACTTGATTTGACCTTAATCCACCTAATTTCAGAGGAACCTTATAGGAACTGGAGTTAAGATTTCTCAGGTCAAGTGACTTAATTCTTTAAGTCCGCAAGTCTATGTTCACATGTCATCTTAATCAGTCTAAGTAGAATATCTCGTGCACATGCATGATTCTTTTAGATAATGACCTGACTTGGACAAGCACAATGCATGTAGCTCTTCATTGATGAGGTGGTGAGGAGGTAGAATCCTTTAGCTTGGAGTAGCACACGGGTGGAAACATCCGTCCTCCTCTAGGGAGGGTAGTGCATCTCAACCTAGTCTGGTGGTGTTGACATCTAAGGACGGGATGATGTGGGTTGCAATAATGTTTCAAAAGAGGGATAGTCTACTGGCTCAAGAGGAAAAACTCCTGATGTACATGCTGAACCTTGTATGTATATTAGCAAAGAAAATGCAGCTGGATGACTTGGCTACACTGGTCAGGCATCCCAGGATAGGTAGCTACACTGGTTATCGTACATTCTTCTCTCTACCCCTCCTCTTGTGTTGGTCGCACTTGAACTTAGAAGGGAATACCCCGCTCCTCGAGGAAAGAGTTACTGGACCAGGTAACTAGAGTTACCTCGTTAGAGGAGGTTGTTTCTGAGCCATTTCTGATGTGGAGAGTTACATCTCACTTTCTGGTGTGGGGAAATGGAATCTGGACATCCTCCCCACCAGTCTGTACACCCGTAGGATTAGAAGAAGAAGAAGAAACAAGTCTTTTTCTAAAACTAGGGCTAGCTCCATGTAGATCATCAAAAGTAGACACATGAACTCTAGCTCAATCAACTGCCTTGTCTTTATTCTTCTTTTTGGTGTTTCTCTTTTGTACATTTTTTGTATTTTTCTATCATCGTCGCTATATACAAAGAAAGGTAAAGCAGCTGAATCTGTATGTATCTCTGGTTGTTGCTCCTCAGATGTGGTGGCTTCAGTACGACCATCAACCTCAAAGTGAAGGCAGCATCAACACTTCTATCCTCAAGCTCAACATGCTCGCTTGTTGATGAATCTGTGATTCATCACTTCTAAAGTTGAAAATAGAGCCTAGTTCCTGAGTATTTAGCAGCACATTTCCCTTTATCTTGCATGAATAGCACTCATGCATACATCCACAATACATGCATTTTATCATTCATAATTGCATTAAATAAGAAGCCAATTCATTTGTAAAATTCACTTGTAAATACTCACCAATAATTCACCTAATTATCTATATTTTGTTTCACCTCCACAAGTCAATAAAACCCTCCTTATACTGTGTATATAACTAGTTAATAATATAAGGAAAAAGGCCAAAATTTTCTATCTTGTAAATTGCCCAATAAAGCCCCAACCCCAGTTGGAGAACCTAGACCTTAGAATGCCAATATCCACCTCATACAACCTTCGAATTAGGTCTACTCACTTTCAGATTAATCCACATTCAGAGACCTCTAAAATGAGACCAATTTCATTGAAATCGGAGCTCGTATGCAAAACTTGGGTTTTTGGGCCCCTTTGTGTACTATATGTGTGTATATTTGTACCCTAGTATTTTTCTATCATATTTGACCTCATCTCTGTTTTTGATCAACATGAAACTTGTAGATCTCATCAAGATCTACAACTTTCATGTTTTGAGTTTTTTTTTCAAAATTTGGCCTCCTCTCTCTAATTTCATTCTCTTCTCCAGCCATTCAGAGCTGGCCATGTGGCGCCCTCTGATTGCACCACGCGGCTTGCTCCTTTGCGCGCCACGCGCCTTCCACCTCCGACGTCCAATCGCCCACATTCTCTCTCGATCTGGGCCATCCAAGCCGCCACACTCCTCAACCCTTCGATCAAGCCCTGGATCCAATCCAGGCCGTTCGATGGTCGTCTCCCTCTCTTAATCCCCACCGTTCATTGTCCAGATCACCTCCACCCTTCGATCAAAGCCCCGACTTCATCATAGTCATTCGCCTCCGCATAACTCTTAGCACGCCACGTGTAGTCTCAGGGACCACACGATTAGATCCTTGTGATATCATCCCAACCGTCCCCTCGGCTTTCACTCACACCCTCCACGTGGCTCAATCTCGACCCTTCGATCTCGTCCTGCTGATCCAATCTCAGCCGCATCTTCGTGCCCTTCTCCTGACCGTTAGATCGCTCGATCCAACGGTCAAGATGTCATCTTCTACCTTCCACCTCGCCCACTCCCACGTCGTCCACTTCATCGACAGGTGGCCCCCTTCCTATTTTGGGAGCTACTCCTGCCACCCTCTCCGCCTCCTATCACCACCAATCTATACCCCACTCGTCCCTCATCCTCGCCTACCCCCTCGAACACCATGAACTCCCTCCACCTCACTCCACGACGTCCACCAACTCCATCACTTTGCTACCTACGCCGTCATCTTCCACCTTTAAATACGCCCCCATCGTCGACCGTCAACCCTATCCGTCATCACGGAGAGAATTCCTGAGCTCCCTCCTTCCTATTGGTGACAGCAATTTGAGGTAACGTTGAGCGACGATCGAGATCCATCTCCGGTGAGATCCACGACCATCCCCCGTCGTACAACAGCCTTTCCCGTGAGCTGCACAAGCTCAGGACCATCTGCTGTCCTTCGAGCGACGACCAGGAGCACGCCTTCGAGCTCCATTTCCCAGGTAGACGCCTCCATCTCCCTCACGATCTTCTTCTTCTTTTTCATGTTTTTTCTCAAATTTTATTCGACGCCCTCGAGCAAACTCAAGCTCCCTTTACCATCCTCCAAGTTCACCTCGGAGCTGGCATCTTCACGCACGCTTTCATCTCCTCCGATGACATACTACTCTTCACGCCGACGCGAGCTCTGCCACCTTGGCGGAGCACCTTCACCGGACCACCCTCATCACCCCTCAGGCCTCACATCGCACTCACGATCACTCCACGCTCACATTGCATGCCTCAGCTATACAACTAACCCTCTGCAGGTACCCCATCTTCGACTGGCCGGAAGCATCATCGGAGCTCATTCGAGCTTCGTCGCCACCGTTGTCCAGATCACTCCAGCCTCAACTGAGACCCCCGATGGCTCCACCACATTTCCACGATTCTTCCCAGCTGCTCAGACGCCGCCGGGAGCCTCACCGGCACCAGATAAAGAAGGAGGAGCTAGAGCTCCTTCACCGGAGCGTAGCCACCTCCGCCGCAAGAGGCGGCAGACCATCTAAGAAGGAAGAGCAGTAGCCGTCCGATCCCCTTGATCGGACGGTCCTGAGCACGCCACGTTGCCCTCAACGAGCATCCGTCGGATCAGGAGGATCCTACGCACCAGAGGAAGCCACGTCGCCACTTACCCCGCGCTCCAGATGCCGTTGGATTCATCTTGATCCAACGGCCATTGATCATCCACGTATCCATCTTCATCGAGCTCCACCAGCCGTTGAATTGATCTTGATCCAACGGGTTACACCGCGCCACAAATCAGCCTCCACTAGCCATTGGATCTCCACCAGATCCAGCGGACCAGAGCATGCCATGTAGCTGCCTCCGAGCCTCTTCCCCGACCTTCAGGCTCGGAGCCCCTAAAGCTAGCCGAGCCTCCATCTGAGCCGAGACCGAGCCTCCATCCGAGCCTCTGCCCGAGCCTCCGAAGTCACCCAAGCCTGGGACCTCACATGTCTTTGACGTGCAGCCTGGGTATTTTGCACTGAGGCCCCTTAAGGTTTTGATATTTACATTTCAGTCCCTACTAGGAGCCCCACGTGAGGCGCATGTGTTCTGTGGGTATTTTGCGTACATACCCCCTCATTATAGGTAATTGCATATTAGTCCCTATCAGCATGTTTAATTTCTATCAATTTCATTTTCTGTAATTGCAGTTAGGCCCATGTCTTTACACGCATATTTAGGCATTCATTTGACATCTTTTTTCAAGTTTGAAAATTGCATTGTGTAGCGAAACTTGTCCTCTTTCATATGTGATACTTGTCATATTTTTGTGATAACAATGGATTTTATTATTAATTAATTGGTGGAATTTTGTCATATTTTGCCCATTTATGCCTTTTACTTTGTAGTAAATTCTCTGTGGCTCCAAAAATCCTCACCAATTCATATTAGACTTAGGATAATTAAGTTCACATCGTATCCAAACATTATCTCATTTGCATACATCCCGAGGCCTGAATAAATCATTTTGTGATTTTCTTAATTAATTTTTAATAGGTCCATTTCAATACAAATTTAGGTTTATTAATATTCCTGGATTCTTCACACTGAGATCTATGTAGGATAATTTGTATATCTGAAAATATTGTGATATGGTATTTATTAAAATTAATTTATTCAAAATCACCTTGCATTCATTTTTAATTCACAGTAAATTCATCTAGTGTCAGAAAAATCTAAAAAAAATTAGAGTAGCTTAATTTCATTACATTTCACCATCTGGCCAAGTTTCATAATTTTTGGAATCAATTTGACCACTTTTCTAATATAACGTGTAAACTTGCCTGATTTTGCATGTGTCTTTTATTTGTTGCATAGAAATTGTTGAAAAACCAAAAAAAATACCTTCTGAAAATCCAACCTCTTCAAATTGCTTAAAATCTACCTAAGGAGAGTTTTGCCTCCCTGAGTTCGACCTTGGGCTTACCCAAGTAAAATAAATAAATTTGCCGCTCGCAATTAACTCATCCTTAATTAAAAGTGGTTTTCTATTAGTCTTTATTACCTGGCTACAAAGAACGATACGACATTAATTTGGATCATTAATTTGACTAAATTAACAAGGGTAGTAAACGGTCTATCACTTGTGTCTTCAGGTGTATCTCATGATGCCTAATTAAGTCTCCGCCTACGGGTATCCTACAACTCCTAAGAGAAATGAAATAAGTGTCATCACAATAAAAGTAATCATCTGGGAATACCTGTGACTAAAGGGTAGGCTCAATCAAATGTACCTGCTCTGACTTCCTCCTCAGATTATTCAGATTTGGCTCTATCTGGTCAGGAATGGGGGACTTCCCTTTGACAATATCAATGATATGAAGTCTAAACTCATCCATCTCTCTCCTAAAGGCGACCTGCTGGTCGGCTATCAGACTAGAAAGATAGTCTAATGTTGGGTTCTCATGAAAATGATCATGAGACCCAGATGAGTCAAATTGATGGTACTGAGGTTGTTGCTGTGAAGGATAAGATTGTGGATGCTGAGAATGATAGGAACTCTGTTCCACTGGGCAGGCTGAAATAGATGAGAACCTGACTGATTTTGCTCTCTATTCTACCCCATATGTGCTTATGGTGGCTAATGGGATGAAGTACCCCCTGAAGACCAACAAAAACCAGGATGATCACGACGAATCCTTGGTTGTTGCGACTGATTATACCAAATCCCATTAACATCAATCAATGGCTCATTCATCTCTGTGTAAGCTGGGGGCATCAAAGTAAGAGGTTGATCACTCTGATACACCACCATCTGAGTGTCATAGGATGGTGTCTACTGGGCCTAAGTTTAAGCAGGAGACTGCTGAGTCGGCTCGGATTGCACATGATTGATGTGTTGAAGTGAAGAAGGTAGCCATGGAAGTATGCCTCTGTCTCTTCTCACTGGATCAGCTGATGATCTAGAAGACGATGTGGAATCTACATGTATCTCCTGAAAGCACATAATTTGAGTTTTCAAATTACTCAAGCATTTCTCAAGCTCGTCTATCTTATCGAGATTATCCAAGTTCTGGCACTTCTTTTCAATAATCTCCATATGATCCAACTTCTGAAAAATAATCCCCATATCAGCTGATGAGGAATCTGAATGAGTAGAAGTAGAAGAAGAAGAAGTCCCCTCAATATGTGCTACTTGGGTATGTTGATGAAAGATGGTGGCTTAGTCTGTGTGTAGAATCTAGTCTGGGACATCGTGGTATAGTTCTCGGCCATTTCCTCATAGATAGCCTAGACTTGATCCTCTTGTTTGGAAAAACATGAACCGCCACATTATGTGTTCACTAATCCCTGTAACTCTGGTGTCAGCCCATAAAAGAAGCTCTGCACTAGGTTCGACTTCGAGATATCATGGTGGGGACACCTATCAAAGAGCTCTTTGAATCGGTCCCATGCTTCATGAAAATGCTCGTTCCCTAGTGGTGAAATTGCTAATCATAGCTCTGGCAGCATTTGTATGACCAAGTGGGTAGTAGTTATTTAAATACTCGGTGTGAAGCTGCTCCTAAGTCGAAACATATTTCCCCAAATGCTTCAGCCAGTAGGTTGTTCCGTCTACCAAGGAGAATGGAAATGCAATCAGCTTAATTGTGTCCTCATTCACACGATAATCATACATCGTACTACAAATCAGCTCAAATTCCTATAGATGCAAGTGTGGCTCCTTAATAGGATGCCCATGGAACTTGGGCAACAACTATAGGTCGAAGCCCGAAATTTCCATGAATGGTAGGGAGACGAATCCACCTATGAGTAGTAGTAGCTCCATGGTTATAGATCTCCTACATCGTGCGGTCAGGACCAAGTGGTTGTCTCTCATGTCTAGGTGGTCTCTCAGCCCCCTCAGCATCTGGGATCTGAGTATCTGAAATATCTCTCCTCTCTCTTAACTGGGTCAACTCAGCTTGAACATCATTCATCAATCTACCTTGTTCCTTAATCCGATTGTGCATAGACTCGAGGGAAGCAAGTAGACTACTATTGATAGCTGCCTGATCTATCGACTGGAAAGGAAAAAGAATCCAAACCATGATCTGTTAGGTCAATGTACAACTGTTGAACTGTAAGTGAAGTTGTAGCAGGAGAAGAAGATGGAATAGGAGAAGATCTTCCAGGGTCAGAGTCACGCCTAGAAGAGGAGACACGATGGGACTTTGGTTCGGAAAGAGGGACATCCCGAACCGACCTAGATGAATGGGCAGGTGTGCGAGAGGGGGGGTCAGCAAGTGCCGACCGAAGAAATCGCCTACCCATCATCATGACTCAAAAAGAAGAAAGCTGACTCTAGATGATAAGACACAGATGATGGTTGAATGCTAGAAACTCAAAGATCTTGGACTCACACCACACAATCAAACACAAAACAACCCCAAATTCACCAACTCAACTCGATGATGACCAAGAAACGTCGGTAGTCAATCTTTTCAGTTTTAGAGTGAGATGATAATGCAGTTTTATCATCAGATTTAGCGAGTTGTTGGGTGCTTGAATTTCCCAAAAGATTGTCCTGAGTCCGTATGATTAGTTGCACCTACTTTCAGCCAGCATGGGAGTAAGTACGAACTGTAAAACGGCTACCCGTTACTTGAGGACGGAGCCTTACGCAGTGTCCTTTAAACCACCCACTATGCTAAGGAAACCCGGACCATTTCTGGCTACCTGTGAGTCCTCACTAAGAATCGCTTTTAAGATCAGTAGTCTCGAAGAAAATATGGGCTCTAGCTCTAACCTTAAATGTCATCCCTCACTCACTATCTGGATAGTACCTGCAAGCCAACGTGGGGATTGCTCTCCCAAATCAATAAGTGGAGTCCTTTACGTTTATTTTTATGCTCAAGTAGAATTAGCGGTCCTAATTTTAATTTCTTGATTATCACTTTTTTTGATCTTTTTGAAAACAACATCTAACGTATTTTTGTCTTTTTCCTTTTATCCTAAGTGAAGAAAACTAGATTATGTGGACTTAGATCTATTTAAACCTACGGATGCACAGATAAAAATAAAAACCTAATACAAGAACCTAGCCACAAAAATCCACATAAAATAAAGAAAAAGCGCGATGAAAACTACGGTGAGGTTCTTGTTCCCCCACGTGCACGACACCTGGTGAAACAGACCCCGAGGCAGATGGCAAGTACAAGTGGGGATGCCCTTAAGGGGCCCCTTCTACAAAATGTAAAAATGGGCAAGTGCCCTTTATTTCTTTTACAATGAAAATATAGAAAAGTAAATAGAAGCTCGGCTTCTTGGCTCTTCCTCATGCTGCTCAAGTCCTTCAACACAACTCAGAAACAAAAAGCCATAAAATGATACAAAAATGATGGCTAATCTAGCGAAAAACAACGGAGAACCCTAAGTCCTATACTTTACCCTAGTGTTGCCTCCTCGACAATGGCACCATCTGAAAAACAACACTCGATCTGCAAGTTCTAAAAAGATAGAACAAATAGTGTCGTGGTGATCGGGTGAATTTTACAAGAAAATTTAATATTATGTTATTTATACTCCTAAACTCAAAGGTATAGTGATAAGTATGGGAGTGTCAAACTCAAGGAGGAAAACTATAGAAAACTAATGTAAAATAGTAGAGGAACTATGAGAAATGGATTTCCTAATTTTTATTTATTTTTAGGAAATTCTTTTGGATTTTTATTTAATTTTATTAATAATATTTTTTTGTGGTTTTATATACCTATAAGTAGAAAAGTAGAGGAATATGATTTTATATTTTTTATTTAATTTTTTTGTATTTTTCGTTTTTAATTTTATGTTATTGTTTTCATGCATTTTATGAGTGGTTTTAGAATTTTATGAGTTTTGAATTATTTTTAAAGAAGAAAACAATGTTTTTATTGAAAACAGGGATTTATTTTTTATTTTAAAAATAATAAACAGTAAGAAAATATTTTTATTTTATTTAACTAGAAAGTAGATGAAAATATTCTAACAAGGTATTGTATGTATTTTCACGATTTTTATTGAATTAATCATGTATTTTTAAAATTTTCATGTATTTTTAATTTTTTATAAGTTTTAATATCAATTTTATGTTCTTTTTGGTTTAATATGTGAAATACAATAAAATCTACTATAACTAATTTTTATAAATTTTTTAGAGGTGTTTATATATTTTTATGGATTTTATGAGTTTATGAATTTTTTGTATTTAGTTTTTGAATTATTAAAAATAGAAAATATTTTTATTTTTGAATACTGATTTTATATTGAATATAATACAGTACTATGTATTTATACGTAATTTTTTATTTAATTTCTTTGTTTTGTATTTTATTTAATACGAATTTTGTTAGCTATTAATATACAGTATATGTGGGTATATTTGTAATTTACTAGAAATTAGGAGTTCGCATGCAAAATAAGCAGAAAGTAGGGGGCGTGCGTGCAAGTCTCCCAGATATCACGTAATATCCACGTGATCGCAACTGCTGAAGGACCTGGTCGTAAATTGACAAATATAACGGGGACAAACTATAAAACACCCAAAATATCCAAGAATCATGTCGCTGCACGTGATGCCAACAGTGGGATTTTTCTGGTGTCGATGCGTGGTGCGGCGAGAGCCATACTATCTTGTGGATTGAAGAGTGGTTGTAGATCAAACGACCGTGCTTAATGATAATTGAATGGCTGTTATTGAGTCCCTTTGATCAATCAGACGGTTATTATTAAGCAAGTTCTTCCCCAATTCAGGTTGTCTCCAGGCGACAACAATGTTTTTTATGCTTCATCTTTGATCTCTGGAATGCTTCGTGCTCCATATGCTACGGAAATGGTAGAGGTTCTTCGGGTAGCAATGACTCAACGTGGTGCTTCGAGAGCGGTGCGTCTATCTCCAGATAGAGCTTGAATCAGATGGCTCTTCTCACTTCAGGTCTCGTTGGTGTTTGATCATAGGCAGAGATGCTAACAGTGGTTCTGATCAGAAGTTATGATCTAATGCTCTAAAGGTGTGTTGCCTGTTTTCAGATGATCTGATAAGACCAGCATGCGCGCCAAGAGGTTCACATATCATATCGAACATCCTCGATCGCTTTTGCTTCATGCGATTCTAGGTGTTCTTATAAGGCTCCAAGTGGTGATGTTTTGATATGCAGATCTCGATCTCGAGTGAGAAGTATCAGAATCTGATGCTCGTTCTCTAGATGAAGTTCTGTCTCCTGCAAGTACATCTCCTGGTGTGTGCTTCGATCTACAAGGAGGAGAATGGCTCGAGGTAAAAGCCTCCGCCCAAGTTGCAGAGGGAAAGGGGTGAGCAGAGAAGGCTACCAGAGGTGGGGATTGGCCTTCAAACTCTGACCATCGTGTGTGGCAAGAGATGATATATCGTGGGTGAATAACACAACAGTGAATATGATTCAGATGTGAAGTGGACGAAGATCATGAGCGGATTTGGCTCAAACAGAGAGGAGAGGATATAGAACAGAAAGGGATGAGAGGAAAAACAGAAAGGAATGGTATCAAAGGAAGAAGGAAGGGAAGATGAAATCTAATCGAAAGTAATGGACGAATTCTCTTCTGGATGCGAAGCTAAGCAGAGCTCCTGCATGTCCTGGCCTCAACCGCGAAGGAAGGAGGTTGGCACGTCAGAGATCGAAGTTGCACGTTGAGGATGATCACGCCAACTCTCTCCTTCTCAACCTAACTCTACGGCAAGAAGACCTTCACCCTCTCTTGTCACTCCGGAGCTCGGGAGGTGGAGAAAAACACAAATGGTGGATGCAGATCTGGAGAGGGTCGACGGGGCTTTAAATAGGCGAGGGAGATGTGAAGAGCACGTCATCGGGATCTCGTCATCGACGAAATGGCCAACGACCATGAAGAAGTTGGTGGAGGAAGAAGGTAGAGGGAAGAGGGAGGTGGCGGGCGGAAGAAGGAAAACAACAGAGGAAGAAGAAGAAGTGAGGAAGAGGGAAAGAAGAGAGAGAGAGAAAAGGAATAAAAAATTTAATTAATAATTTAATAAATAGTTAAATAAATAATTAATTTAAATAATTAAAGAAATAATAATTAATTAAAGAATTAATTAATTAATTTAAAAATAAATAAAATTTTATTTATTTTAATTTAATGATGAAATATTAATAACGTATAAAAATATAAGAAATGGCATAAATTAAATAAAATAAGATTAAGATATATTGTACTATTTATACCAATAGGATCTCAAAACTAACTTTTTGCATATCTTAATATATACTAAAGCTGGATACTTTCAACTTCTACTATACTACCACGTGGCTGCACCAATAGTCATCTTCGGCTTTAAAGGTCCTTTCTGAATAAACATCATGAGACACTCTCTCAGTCCCACGTGCCTCTCCTTCAATGCGCAATATCTTTCCCACACTCTCTCTCCCCACTCTCTTTTTCTTCATTATTTTATACTATAGAATAGTATTCACGTAGTTAGATAACCCAATAATATGTATGTTTCGAATACAATACTATATACTTAATGTACATATGCTAACATACTACAATGATCACATAGTACTATGAAATACCATATATACTAATACTACAGAAAAATAATGCATTAGGAATAATGATTATATGTTATCCGTCCATCTATTTTATAAAATATTTCAAGCATACTCCCACATTAAACTACTTATCCGTGATTGTTCTATAACATGGTCACATATAAAATCAATGGGACATTAACGGGCATGCACCCTCATTTTGGAGTTTGAAAGCAAATTAGCTTTATCGCATGATTCTCATTCAATTATAGAAGTGATAAAGTTTTAGCTGATAATGTTATTTTCTAATTTTACAATACAACTATTATTGTAAAAGTGTGATATTTATATATTTTATTATACTGGTTTTTTTAAAAAATGATGGACTACATCCATTCAATACTTACACTTTTTATGGCAAAATATTTTTTTGGTATAATCATACTATATCATAACGTTGGTTTTAAGCCAAAAGAACGTTTAAGTTTCATTCAGGTTTGAAATTTCTCGATTAAATTTCATTAAGGTTTGAAATTTCTAGATTACTAATAAAAAATATTAACATTGAGCATATTTAATCATTAAAAAGGATTAAAATATTATCTTGTTAAATAGAAAAGTTAGGAGCATCAAATCATAATCAGATTTTAATAGTTATTTATCTTTAATACAATCAAAAGCAACATAATGCATGTATTGTATACAAGAGGACCATTCCTATTATAGTTTATTTAAGATAATCTAAGCATAACTATATAATTATGTATACAAGTTTAATTCATAAACAAATAGCTATAAAAATGAATAGATATTTTTGCTTTATTGTAGTTTATAAAATAGAATTACGTTATTGATGTTTAAAGCTCATCAAATTCTATAGTCACTTCTATGAAAAGAACGAATATTATTACGTTTGAAGTTTTAACTATTGAGATTAGAATTACGTTATTGATGTTTAAAGCTCATCAAATTCTATAGTCACTTCTATGAAAAGAACGAATATTATTACGTTTGAAGTTTTAACTATCGTGATAAATTTTTAGATTAACTCTAAAGAATCTCAAAATAAATATCTATTTTCAAAATGTATCAAATTTAAACTAATTGCAAGATTATCCTTGGATGATTATCTTTATAAAAATTTAAATACATAATTCCATTATTAATCTTTTAAGAGGAGATTAATAAAATATGACTATTATTCATGTCAGTTATATGGTTCTTCCTATCACATGTCCTCAGAATGCTTATGTACATCTTGAGAGGGTTCGATTCCTGAACAAGACATAGCGCTAACTACGACCCTTAGTGTGGGAATCTCTATAATTATAATTTGTTATATTTTAAGCAGAACTCCTTCATTCTCATAATTTAATTATATTTGCACGAATAACTACCCGACTATGCTTATACCAAGATGTTAATATATACTTTTGATTTACCTTTGGCATATGATTATAACATTGATATCTAAGAGTATATATACTAAGATATGAATGAACACATACAAATACGAGTGTAACCATATCGTTATACAACTTAAACTAAAATTAAATTATAGATATGCATTTGACAGCTATGGAAAAAGTGTTATTGTACCTCTAGAAACAAGTATGAATATAAAATGAATACTAATAGAACACAAATGATAGCAAAAATATTTTATATATCAACTTATCGATATATGTATTTCATTATTCATTTACATTAGAAAATAATAATTGTCTTTGCTCAATAAGAATCATATTTAATTATGATCAAAGAATGCACAAAATTTTGTTACAAATATTTATAAATAAAAAAGGATGTACGAATAATATACATATTTTTATGGATATGAAGTAGTATATATTTGTATTCATTTTAACATATACAAGAATATACACCTATCAAAATATGAACAAATTAATGCAATAAAGTATAGTATAAAAATGCATTAATTTGCATTTGCTTCTTAAGGTAGACTCGATTGTATTTATTGTAACTATGTTAACTTTTAGATATATCGTAAGGAAAAGTGTATTAGCTTAATTTATAATATACATATGATGACATAATAATAACCATGTAAGTGCATATTTCTAAATTAATATGTCAAGCATATGATGTCTTTTATTGTATCACTTGGGTTTTTCTCTAACATTGGTATAATCCTGCATCTATAGCACATACGTGTCAGTGATTTGTAAAGATAAAACAAAGCATCAATATATCTTCATTTTGTAAAAGATATAACTTTTTAACAAAAGTACTAAGAAGTTCTTGCAATAAAACATTATGAAAATTTATTTAAGAACTAAATATATATAAGAGATACTTGCCCGCAACGAAGCACGGGTGGTATGTTCCTAGTTAACTCTGATTTTAAGTAAATCAGTTTCATTTGATAGATAATTCTATAAAATAAACTTTAAAAGGAGTACGTCCAATTCGAAGTTCGTATGGTCGAGTTATGAGGTCAGGGAGTTTAGGGTAGCGGCTTCGTAACTTTGGAATTTATTGGCATTTATTAACAAATAATTCTAGTGTATATTTTTCATATTTTAAAGTGATTTTTATAAACATATTAGAAAAAAGAATTAAGTTAAAAAGAGGTTCGGAATATTTAAATAAAAAATAAGGAAGGTCTATACATATTACATATACAAAGGGGTCCAAACGCCAAAACTCACACATTTTATTCTAATATTTTTGATATTTTTAGTTGTAAAACGAAGTTTAAAAGTGAGTTTGGTCAATTTGGGGATTTATATAAATAGTTATGAACATTGGAAGTTGACTTTTATGGCTTTTAGGTTCATCATAATTAACTATTTATGCATTAAATAATTTTTCTAATATTTTTATAAATTAATATATATTATTGTAAATAACTTTCGTAAAGAAAATATTTTGATTTAAGATGATCTGGATGATAAATAAAATAGGTGAATATATGTACAAGGTGAAAAATGTGTAAATGTACATTTATGATCTTGATCTTCTAACATTTTTATAAATTAGGATCCTTATCTCCCTCTACTTATTTATTTATTTTTTTCGACCACGTCAATATTGACCTGGTCTCGGGGTTTGGATCAGTCTGTACATATTACATATATACATCCTTCTTTTCTTTTCTTTTCCTTTTTTCCTTTAATATTTTATTTTAGATAAAATAAGTGTAATATAATATTAACAAATGTGGTTAGAATGTTAATTAGTGAGAATTAGTGAATATCTACATGTATTTTACCAAGGATTTTAGCCAAAATGAAAGAATAAAGGCGATGAATCATGGATTCATCATTTGGACCAGTTGCTTCAATCGAAGTGTTTATTTGGTTTGGAATAAAGTCACGTCTCATTTTGTGGATTCGTCAGATGGTTTATACAACAACCTAGCGTGACTAATCATGATTCTTTGAACTTTACTCCATCTAAAGGCCTTCATCAAGGAGGCCCATTTGAAGGGAGGTGATAGTACCTCGCGCATCACGGAAGCGTGCAGATTGAATCGTATCTGATCTAGGTGAACTAGTCATACTAGATGATGGGGCATCGGAAATTAAAGATTTTTAATGAAACCATCCATGTGACATGGGAACAATTCCCATGTCATTTCAACTTTATCACACGAGTAATAGGATTACCTCTGGAAGCGTGATCATGAGCTACAAGTCTCTAAGATAAGAGACCTCCTATCTCAAGTCCGATCTGACGTAGAGTGCACTTGTGGGCACGTGGATGATACATATGCTTCCCACAGTCCAAAGCGACGATCTGAGTAGGGAACCACCTTTTCATCTAATGAAATACAATTTCTCCATCACATTCACGGGGCATCGAAAAAGATGAAGAACCACGAACCATTAGTCTTACAGCATAACGACAACGCAACAACGATCGTGCTCTCAACAACACCTTGATGGACGACAACAAGGAGTTGAGAGAGAGAGAGAGAGAGATTTTCTGCAACAATTGCTTCAACTTCATTGCATCCAGAAGACTAGGGTTAGTCATTCTCAAGAATGAGGAAAGGAGATAACCTCCTTCCTCATTTGGAGGGTGGACATCCATCTTGAGAATTGGAGAGATTTTCTCTCTCCAATTTTTAATGCAATATCAGTACATTGTATCATTATTCATAGAATTGTTAATCAACAAACTATCATCAAATAATTTGCAATTTATTTTGTAACAATTGTAAATATCTCTTTGATATTTATAAATCAAATTCAACCATCCAGTATTAAATGCAATTCACATTTACATTTAATTGTATAACATGAATCCAATTTACGTTTACTTATAAATTGTGAATCTTATTCACAATAAAAACTCTCTTATGATACTGTGAATCATATAATCTTATCTAAATAACTAGTTCTGATTTAAGTATTTCAGATGCCTCTCTACACATGTCCAAATAATGTGAATCACATCCACATTATTAACGATAATGAGAATCCATTTAATCATTAGGTTTCCAAAGTTTGATATTGTCGATAATAGAAGTATTATTGAATTCTTTCAATAACAGAGTGTCTTCTCCATGGATTCTTGGAGATAAGGAGTGAACGACTGTATATTCCATGTCTAGTGACTTGGAAAGTGAGATTGAATCCCATATCCATATCCAGAAGATCTCTCAAGGATGTTTGATCAAGTCAGACAGGATATCCAGGCTTCTCGTTGCATCTGAATCAAATTCAAATTAATGTCCAACATTTTGTACTAAATTGAATAACTAGTTTACTGAGTGGAGTCACTGAATCCAAACTGATTTCATCACTCCCTCAGTATGGAAGTGTCACGATTATGTAATCAATGAAGATCACATCACCCTCGAGTATTCCCAATACCCGTACATCATGCATACTGAAAGTTCCAGAATAAACTCGAAGTTCTAATCTTATCTGAACGGTCTCCTTCAGGGTTTTATCGTTATGTTTCTCATTTTATCATTGCGAGTTGGTATCGATCACATGCTTTCTAAAAGCAATATTATATATTCAAATCATAACTTGTTTCTAAAACAATACTCCAATATTGGGTTATCACACTATCTTATGAGCGAGCTCATGTTTTCCAGTTCAATAGTGAACTTGTATAATCCTTTTGAAAGATCGTATTACTCATATACCTCATATGCACACCAGCTCACCGATGTATAAACCTTAATTAGGTCATTAACCTAATGGTCTGCCTAATGTACATACTTAGACATATACTAATACATCTATCTCCGGTCAGAGGATCAGTGTCTATACGTGATAAGATACATCATAAGTCTTCGTTATCTCGATCTCAGAAAGTAAACTCTTTGACTTTGTGATGAATCTGTGATTCATCACTCTAATTAGCTGAAAATAGAGATTCGTCCTGAGAAATTAGATGCATTCATCTGTTCATTAAATTAACTTTCATGTACTTTTAATTAATTTGCATAAATTAACATTCATTTATGCATTCATATTCATCTTAATATTTTCATCAAATTCACCTTTTTTAAATTAATTCATGCTAACTCCAAAATCTACAGAAAATCAAATAAAATTTGCAAAACTATAAAAAAATGGTGTTTTATGTGCATAACATATCATCAGAAAATCATATCTTGCACAATTGGCATAATTTGCACTCAAGTCCTCCATATACACTATAGACCGCATTTAGATGCACATTTTTGTTGGTCATTTTTGTATTTGAATCCATTTAGTATTTTAATGTATTTATTACTACATTTATGCATTGATCAACGCTTCTAGTCTGGTCAACGCCCATGTGGCGCACCATCACTAGGCCACCTCGGTCTCCTTGGTCAAATCCACCCCTCCTTGGTCAATGCCCCTTTGTCTTTTAGCCTAGCTCATTTAGGTCGTTGGAGCAAGATGATCCAATGACCAACACACTCATGCCTCTCTTCTTCTTCCCCTGCACATGCCTAACACGTGTCAGCTTCTTAGCCATTGGATCGCTAGGATCCAACAACCACTACTCCTCCTCTTACTCCTCTCAAGTTCCACCTCTTCCCCACGGCGGTTGTAGCTCCAACCTCTCGCCTTTCTTTCCATCGACCCATCTCCGCCTTGTTGTGCCTCCATCTCTGGCCACTCATATCTCTTACCCCTTCTTCGCCCAACACCCCCCAACATCCTGAAAGATATGGGGAAAATCCTCAAGCGCATCACGGAAGCGTGATGATCGCATCGAATGCGATTGGGAGCGACTAGTCGCACTAGTCGCTCCGGGCAGTGGAATTAAAAAATTTTATGTGATAAAAACACATGATCCAAGAACACTTCTCGGATCGTTTCATCTAAACCACAAATAAGTAATAGGATTACCTCTTGAAGCATGGTTGCGATCGAGTCTCTAAACAAAGAGACCTCCTATCTCAAGTCCGATCCGACGGAGGAGACGCTTGCGAGAACGGGGATGAATCACGTGCTCCTCGCAATCCATGTTGATGATCCAAGCAGCGGATCTCCTGATCTCGTCACACGAGATCCAACATCTTCTTCACGAGCAAGACACGTCGAAGGACATGGAGATCCACCGGTAGATGATCCGGCAGCATAACGACGATGTTGCATCGATGATGACTCTCACAATGGCTCCATGGTGGACTGCCATTATAAGAGAGAGAGGCTTGGCGTGTTGAGAAAGAGAGAGCATTCATTATTGTGTGTCTTGAAGAGCAAGGGGTGCCTCTTCTTATATAGGGTTTTGGGAGTCCATGGATCCCAATCCATGGACAACACACAATCAATGGTTGAGATTGATTTGTGTTTCTTTCAATGACTAACATGTTGTTGTAAAAAATACAACAATAATTGATTTAATTTTAAATTAATTTATATTGATAAATCAACATAATTAATCCCAATTTAAATCACTTTGACTGGTCTTGGAGATAATGAGATAGAATGAGTCTATCTCCTCAAAAACTCATGAGATCTCATTATCTCATGAGATCTCATTATCTCATGAGATCTCCAAGATTTACAACAACAATTGTTGTAAATATTTCTCACAAAAATAATTCACAATTATCTTGTGAAAAACTTCAATCAAACCATTGAAATTATGTGAATCTCATTCACAACCCAAAACAAAATGTAATTATATTTTCAAATAATAATTCGATATGAATCCAATTCACATTAACAATTAATCAACAAATATAAATCACAATATACTCTCTTTAATATATTATAAACCACATTTATAATACATATGATTAATATGGATAGTGCTATCCACATTATTCATATCCATGATAATTAAATCACATTTGATCATCTTGGATCTCTATTCTCATGTGCCCAAATAACATGAATCACATTCATATTGTTCACATCTTTGATAATTAAATCATATTTAATTATCTTAGATATCTCTCCTTATAATATGAATCAAATCCATATTATATATGATAATTAAATCACATTTAATTATCAATTTTCTCGATGCTTGGATACATATATCAACAATGAAATTATCCCTGAACTCTTTCAAAGATAACGCGCTTTCTCCGCGGATACTTGGAGATAAGGACAGGGCGATTGTATTGTTCCACATATAGTAACTTGGACATGGAGATCAAATCTCAAATCCAGATCTTGCGGACCTCCCATAGATGCTTGATTAAATCAAGACCGTAGATCTAATCTTCTCATTGTATCTGAATCACATTCAGATCAATGTCCAACATTTGGACTAAGATTAGATCACTTCTCTATGAGAGGAGTCACTAAAATCCAAACCTGTTTCATCACTCCTTAGGAATGGAAGCGTCATGGTTATACAACCGTTTATGATCACATCACCCTCATGTATTCCCAATACCTGTACATCCTGCATACTGGAAGACTCAGAATAAACCCGAAGTATTAGATCCACTTTATATTGTCTACTTTAGGGTTTTATCAGTAAGTTTCTCATTTGATCATTGGGAGTTGGTACCGATCATAAATTTTCCAAAAGCATATATCATACCTAGGTCTTGATCATATACTTTCCAAAAGTATATATCAAACCTACAAATTCAGTCAAGCTTCCAAAGCGAGACGACCGTGCACGGAATTTGATCCTTCCCAATATCTCATGAGTGAGCTCATGTCTTCCGGTTCAGTAATGAACCTGTATGATCCCTTTTAGAGATCGTATTACTCATATGCCCTTGCATGCACACCAGCGCGCCGGTGTATAAACCTTGGTTAGGTCATCAACCTATTGGTATGCCAAATGTACATACTCAGACATATAGTAACACATATGTCTCCGGTTAGAGGATGCGTGCCTGTATCTGACAGCATACGATATAGGACTTTGGTTATCTTGATCTTGTTAAGTCAACTCTTTGACTTAACTAATCTGACACCTTCGAATCTCTATTCCTATGCAGAGGACCTGCATCGAGAGGTCGGCCAGATATCAGCCTATGTGAGAAAGGATTGTCATCTCCTACTCCGGATGGAGATCATCTCTTAACAATCATTTGACGGTACTTGATGAGTCCTCAATCTAACTCTTTAGATATTCATCCAAGCACCAGCCTCTATGATTCAATATTTGAATCAACAGCTGTATGATCATTAAGATAGCCATGGTACATAACCCTAATTGTACTAAGGGACATATTATGCAAATTAGTTATTCTTCATTTCAGATCAAGGAATGATATTTGCTATAACATTTATTGCATAATGGCTCGTTGTGGGCTCGCATGTCCAACACAGCCATCTCCGATCGAGCCTCACTTTCAACGAACACCACGTTATCCCTTTATCCTAATTCCCTCAACCTAACCTTTCCACTGATCACCCGAAACTCAAACCTAACGAACTCATCTTCATCGTTGGAACTCCTTTCCCTTTAACTGATCGTATCCACCTCTCTATCCTCATCACCTGATCTCAAGCCTCTTCCTATCTCTGCTTAAACCCATCCCCGATGATCTTCGAGATCATACGCTAGAATCAAGAGTGATAGGGAGGTAGAGTCGAGAGAAGGTCCATTTGAAGTGACCCTATCTCTGAGGCGATGACACCCCTGGGGCGTGACCCACGAATTCCATAGTCGTGCTTCTCTTCCTCCAGAAAGGAGCCAGGCTTCTCAAGGCCGTCGTCGACCTCTGATTGAGGCAACCATCAGGAGTCGAGCGACCCTTTTTCCAGACCTTTCAGGAGACGCCTTTCCATTTCCACCCTTGGTCTTCCTCTTTTACATCTTCTTTGACTTCACAGTAGACCCATCCTACTTCTCCTCCTTCCCCCAACATCTTTGCCTACCTCAACATTGACATCACTATCCTCCATCACGACCGCCAGGAGCAGTCGTCCATGATGCCACCAATAGATCGAATTCCAGGAATCGCAAGATCAAGAACTTAAGAAATCTCAACCATTAGAAGCCACCCAAACTTCAGCCCTAAGATCATCTTCTATAGAATAGCTACGAACACCACTGAGCCAAGGACCCTAACCTCGAGCTTAGTGTCGTCCTGAAGCAACAGGGAGCTGACATGTGGAGTAATCGAGCCGAAACGCTACCCAAGTCGGCCTACCCATGTGCACCGTAGGCGCGCGTGTGTGTGAATTACAGACCCCCCCCCCCTCGTAGTTTCACAAAATTACAAAGAAGTCCACAGGTCACGTGCAACGCATGTGTGACTTGGACAAATTGTAGGTGGCCCCTCCTAGTTCCATAAATTACACAAGTACCTCGTCACGGGTAAATTACCATGATATCCAAGTGACTCTACAAAATTGCACAAAACCCCTCCAAAAGGTATAAATACAAAAGCTTTATTATTTATATTATAATATAGTCCCTAAAACTTCAATTACCCATAACTTGAGCATATGTGATTGGATTCTTACGTTCTTTATGTCATTTTAATCCTCTTTGCATTGTCTATTATTCATAATAAATGAATAATTCTTTGGAAACATTTTTAACATCAAATAAATTAAGGAGAATATTCTTGTATTTTGAGCACATCTATTCTAATTGATCAAGTTATAATTGCTCAATACATTTTGATTGTTCAGGGGTTTATTCAGGAAACTAATTTTATATTCATATTTTTGAAATAAATTGAGGGGAACTACGTTGTAGATTTCGTTGGTCGACTTGTCTTGGCTTGGTTAGACCGACTCTGCTTGACTTGTTGCAATTGTTTCTATTTAACATTGCATCATTTTGCATATCATTTAAAAATCACCAAAATTTTGCAATTTATTTATCATCACATATCGTAGCATTATTTTCTCTTACATTCAAAAATTATTTTAAAAATCCATGCACCGTATTTCTTTTGATTAATTAATTACATCTTTTAATTTATAAAACCCATGAAAAGTTGGATTTACAAAGTACCAAAAATGTTCTCCTCTTTTGAAAACTTAATTTCTGAATTATTTGTGAATTAATTATGAGCCCTTGTATTACCTCCCTGAGTTCGACCTTGGGACTTACCCAAGTAAAATACATAATTTGACCGTGTTGAAATTAATTTTCCATATTAATTCCTTGGTGTGGTCATTTTTTACGGTTCCTAGGTTTCCCAGTTATAACAACAACATATCAAAATTAATAAGGGTGATTTTTGGGTTCGTCAAATGACGTCATTTTCGGGGAGGCATACGGTTTAGGATTGATTTTAAAATAATTTAAATTTTAGGTTTTCCATCGTCGGGTAGTCTGACCCCTAGTTTTCTTGTATTTATTTCTCAACATTTATTATTATTATTATTTCTTTATATATATATTGTGAATATCTCTCTAATATTATATTTCTTATTTTTCATGTAAGGCACCTGGTGGACTTGAAGATGCTTTCTTGGATGTCGAAGCAACTCAGAGCAACCGGAGACAGGCGATTCTGTGGACCAATCTCATTGAGGAGGTGCGAAGAATTTATTTTTATGGAGAGAGAGAGCACTTTTCTTTATTTATTTTGTAAATAATTTGCAATAACTTTCTTTTTCAACGATCATTGCTTGAAGACTCATGTTTATACTCAGACTGGACACTCTGCCTATCATGCCATATTATATGTGGTGCTTGACTAGATCTAGGAGTGCACAACATCTATTAGAGCAACTAGGTATCATTTATTGCGCTCGTATTCCTAGTTCCACACATTCACAATTAATAGATGCACTAGACGTTCTACTTAACCCAATTTTACATGTTCTTCACTCGCTAATAGAACTATATGTCTAGGAGCGGTTTTATGGTGCATTCGTATAGATTAAGTTTCAATTCTGATTAGTATATGCATGGAGATTGTGAGGATTGTTGTAAGTATTTCTACTTAAGCACGCATCATTAATTTCTCGAATTGCATCAATTTTTCCAACTTCTTCCTCTGTGTTTTCTCACTAAGGACCTAAAGGAAATTGGGACAGCTCGGTAAATGTGCTAGGTTCTGAAATTCAGGGCAAGTGATTGCCAAATAAAATTGGGACTGCTAAATAATACTGATTAAATAAAAATCAAATAAAACTTGGATACCATTGCATTACTGGAGAGCAACTCCAATCCTTATAAACAGGTACTTACCACCAGACTATGAGTGGGTAAGGACGCATCCTTAAGGTTAGATCCCAAAACTCTAGACATGTGCCCTAAGTCTCCAGATCCGACTCTTGTGTATTTTGGGAGCTGCAAGCGCTCGCCTCTGACCATAGAGAGACGTTTTGGGTGTGTAATTCTACTATTTACTTTAGGGGTGTGATATAACCCGGCAGTCGAGGCAGGTCACTCCTTTGATTTAAGGATAGTAGAACCACATATGTACGTCAAGGTGACATACCCATGTGTGACGGATTCAAAGATTATTTATCACTAATTTAAAACTAAAAAGATAATCTACCGAACTCTTACAGCCTTCATTGTGTCAAGTTCATGAATTTTGGGTTTTGCACTGTGTATTGAATTACGTGCGTTCAAAGATCATTGCACTTACATACACATGTTGAGGTTCATGAATCATACTCTACCTTCCTTTTCAAAGATGTCGGAATATTGGTATTCATACTCAAACTCTGTGGGTCGAGCTTACATGACTGAATCCCGGCCATCTTCATCCTCATTCTCATTTCAAAAGAACCCTCTCTTCGAGACAATTCTTCCCTAGCCACCATCCACTTTGTTGTCATTCCACCACCCCATTCCTTCCTTGGTTGAGTTTTCAGGATATGAACCGCTCACAGAACCAAATGATTATTATGTGGACACAATGGAGCGAGCGAATTCGAGGATGGACATGTGCATAATCAAATCTGATAGAGAAACATGATTCTCAGTTACGATCGAGAACCATCCACTGCTCGGGATGCCTCAATTCCCGAGTAAGACCAATTTTGCTTTGATCAGACAATTAAGATTAAGAGTCAAGGCAATAGGACTCATGACCAAGTCACTACCATAGAATTTGACTATTACTCGTCTCAAGATTGCATGCCGGAGTCACGCCATGATGAGTATGGTTATTCATCTTTGAGTCATGAGATGATAGCGGATGACATAGCTTGAATTAATCAAAGAGCTGATGCATTGATTGAACAACTTGATGATGTCATCCAAATAGTTAAAAATATGATGAACAACCAAGGAGAAGTGAGGATGTCACAAAGCGAACTCGAGACAAACCACGTGCAAAATTTTCTGGCGCAAACACCACATGCATCTGACCAGACCATTGACTATTCTAATGACTTCAATAAAAATACTAAAAAAATAAAAAAATTAGAAAATTCAAAAAAAATGGGACAACACTGATATGGAAGGATTTTTGTAAAGGTCTGATCTTAGAGCTTCCATTAATCAAGGTCAGAGAGCATGCGACCGATCTTTAGAGATTTGTAAAGAGTCGATTATCACCTAAGAAGATGAGTATAAATAGATCTAGAACTGAATTTCATTTAATCATTATGGCCAGTCCAACGGTGATGACCAGAAGAGCAAAAGTTGTAGATTTGGCTAGGGTTACCTGTGAAATGGAGAACACCGAGTTTACTAATGTTCGGATAGACAATGACTTGACCCTGAACATCCTTCCAGATTCCGTGTTTTATCGACTTGAAGTCAGACCCCTCAAAAAGAAGTGATCGTCCAATTTCCTGACCGGTCCACAAAAAGACTGAGAGGATTTGTTTATGTCATCATGAGCTTCTAAGGTGTCAAACACAGAGTGGACTTTATTGTCATGTACATTGAGCACCGAGGAGAGTTGTTCGAGTCTCTCATCATTTTGGGAAAATTGTTCTTAGCCTATTCTAGAGAGACTATCGATTGCGATAGATATAAAATTCTCGAATCGAGACCATAATGATCAACTCTCGAGGATACACCTGACCCTGAGACAACCTAACATGGAATCGATAGTCCTAACATAGAGAAGACCCCCGAATCAAACACTCCACATACCTCAAACACAACTCAAGGAGACACGCATGAGGATTGGACTATCATGGCTACCCACATTGCTACTAAGGAGAATGAGCTTAACCTAGACACATCTGATTCACCAAATCCGGACACATTCGTTTCAGACCTCATTGATCATTATTGTGATCCGACACTTGTGCCGACAAATCCAAAATCGACTATGAGCACCATCATATACCCGGGACATGTATCGACCCTACAAGAGATATACAACATACATGGTGATTCATTGGATCGAGAACCAATGGTCAGTACCTCACAGACTTAGTTTAGAAAGGCCACTTTCTCTAGTATGGTTGCTAGTAGAGGGAAGAAGCACTTCGGTCCTTCTCCTCTCCGTGCTTCAGGTTCTAGCAAACCAACTAAGTCCATCACCATATACATGAATTATTCTAAAGGCTCTGCCTCAGGTATGGTATATGGATCGATGTAATCAGACATAACCAGACAGATACTTCTTCACGAGACTATTCGTCATCCGAGGTCGAGTTGGTTGAACATGTGGGTAAGTCGCAGTAGAGAAGAATTAATTGGAGAGCCTCTACCGAACATTACTATTTCGAGGATCACCCCAATGATGGTCGGAAATCTTCTATGTCATGTTATTCATTTCCATATTCCCTCCTACCACATGCTCGAATGAAAATCTACCGAAAACCTCCTTGAATATCGACACCTTTTCCTCGATCTCATCGTTTCCCTTTGTACTTCTTCTATACTTAGGCAAAAGCCTAGTATATAGGGGGACCGATGCACACATTGTTTATATCCACCTTCACTCCTCCTGTCCTCGATCGCCCCATATCTTACTCTCTTCTGTACTTAAGCTGACCAGAAGCATAAGTATAGGGGCAACGACCGACTTCTACCTATATTTTTCTTCTTTTGCATCCTTCTATACTAAGCATACACTAAGTATAGTTGGGGTGAGTTGCATTATGTATATACTCTGTATTGCATTGTACTATATGGAATCATATATTCTGTATATAAGACTAACTTGGGGTGTGGATAATTTTTATAAAACTTGAGAAATTTATCTAGTGCGTAAAAAAATATACAATGTGAATAATGTGAATATATTTATTCTAAAAAAAGCACATAACAATAAAAACCAAAAATCATACAATTCAAAAAATGACAGAAAAATGTTTGCATTTCATGCAACTGCACTTCATCCAACATTTCATGCATTTGCATTAGTGAAAAGCCATGGGTTCTGAACCAAGTTATGAGCAGCACTGAGCATGGACTTTACTTGGCCATATCCACCTAATTTTCTTAGGAACTTCATCGAGAAATAGGATTTTAGAAGTTATAGGTCATGGACTTAATTCTTCGAGTTCAACATGACAATGTTCATACTTCGACTCTTAGTGTCTAACTTGGTTGCCTCATCTCGAGTATGACTCTGGAATATGAAATTAATCTGTACTCTAGCACTATGCACTTATCTCAACTCATATGGGGTGTTGGAAGACTATGCGAGTCTTTTTTCTAGTAGAGGGGATATCTAATGATCGGAGTACGGGTTGAAATAAAGCTTTGGATGAGAAATGAATTGCTAGCACGATTTTTTTAATACATCAAAACATAGGAAAAATAAAAGAATATGTATCCGTTGAGGGAAAAAAGGATCCATGCAGAGCAACCAAAATTACATACCAAAAGAAGCCAACTACCAAATAAATATTTGACCACAAAGGTCCAAGCTTCAGACAGTCTGCATATCTTGGTGGAGACTTGGTTACACTGGCCAAGCTTCACAGGAGAGGTGACTACACTGGTCACCCTCAAGTTCTTTTCCCCTCCCTCTAAAAGCTTCTCCCCCATATTCGTTGTGAACTAGCACGTACATGAACTTAGAAGGAAATGCATTACTCCTCGAGGACGAGTTATTGGAGGAGAGGTTTGCGTGGTAGTCTGGCATTTCAGATGGGAAGAGCTAACACCCTTCACATGCATGAGATGATTATTCAACGTTCATGGGGTATGCTATGGGAGGAGGATTAATCTAAGATGACTTCTAAGCTGAAACTGTTACAATTATGTGTAGAAAAGGCTGTTGATTTTGAAACCCTAATTCTCACAAGAGTTCCATCAAACTATTAATCCAAAGGTCGGGTCTAGATCCATTCACCTTTTGTTCATGATCGTTGTATGGAACCCAATCTCATTTCACCTCTGCATTTTTTACTTGCTCGGGGGATGAGAAAGGTTTAAATATTGGGGGTTGTTGAATCTTTGATTCATCACTCTAATTAGTTGAAAATAGAGCTTCGTCTCGAGAAATTAGATGCATTCATCTGTTAATTTCATTAAATTAACTTTCATGCATGATGAACGTGAATTCCGCTTCTTTAATAATCGATAATTGTAGTATAGGAGGTGAAAATCGGTCGATCAAAATACCACAATCATTTGATGTTGTGGAATATTTTTACTTGACAAGTCTGCCAAGGTCGAACACAAGGACACGAGCTACTCTATTTATTTATTGATTTTTTGATCCATTAAGTGCAGTTTGAATAAATCCTCAATTTCAGGTCTTCATGAAATTGCATGATGCACTATGCAGATTACGATGCAATGAAATGATGCATGTAATTTTTAGTTGATTTTTATGTGATTATAAGATGATGCATGAGAGTAATGCAAGGGAACTAATATGTAGAACAAAAGATTACAAATAGAACCTAAAAAGATTAATGAAAATGAGCAACATAATAGGAACTGAAATTAGAGTCGAATTGAGCAATAAAGTACAAGCGATCAGCTATTCAGGGCAAAGACATGTATAGTAGAACATCATCTAACATTTAAAAAACTCACTTCATTTAAATTGGTGTCATATGAGAAAATAAAACATGTCATGAGATAGATGAAGAAACAAGGATTAAAACGACAATAAAATCATGCAATTTAGACCTACGATGCTCAAGTTATGCTAAAAACAATGCATGGGCATAATTGTAAATAAAATGCAAGACATAAAATGATAAATATTACATTTAAGTCCCTTGAGGGACCTAAATGTAAATACCAAAAACTGCATGGGTCCTGATGAAAATTTTCCATGCGTGTAGGGACCTTCTTGTAATTTTGCAAAATTACAAGGGGCCCCCTTTAAAATACCCAAACACACACGTGAGGCACATGCCTAGGGACAAATATGCAAATAGCAAAAGTTCCTGGGTCTTTCTTGTAAATTACCCAGGCCCTCACGTGGGTTGCACGTGAGGGGCCTAGGCTCGGGTCTTGTTGCTGGCTCGAGACACGTGGAAGCATCTGGAGGCTCGGGGCAAGGTTCATTGAACCCGAGCCTATAGGTTCGGCGGGAAGCTCGGTGCATCCACATATCTTCATCTGAGCCGTCCAATCCAGATGATCGGACGACACCTATAGTGTCGTCTCCTCCGTAGGCCGCTGGAGAAGGCGGGACTCCGGCGACCTGCCCTTAGCTCCTCCATGTGCTGGTGGCCTGCATGATGGTCGAGGAAGTTCGCTGGGCTGCTGGCTGAGGTCTGGAGGAGCGGTGAGGCTCCGGTGTTGATCAGGGCTTGAGTTCGATGGAGCCTCGCCGGAGGAGACTAGCTCGAAGGAGCTCAGATGCTATCTCCAGCCAATCAAGATCCTGCAAGTGTTAGATGTAGCTGAAGCGTGTCGTGCGTGCGAGGTGAGTGGGGTGGGGTCCCGGGGAGGTGGTCGGAACGGGGAACCAAGATCATCACCTCCGACGAGAGGGAGGTGAGGTTGGCTGAGGTGGTTGAGATCGTGGAGAAGGGAAGATGATGTCGGAGGGGGTTGGTGAAGAAGATGGTGGAGTTGCGAAGATCGAGGGATGGTTGGATGACAGGGGCGGCGAGCGAGTAAGTCGGGAAAATTCGAAGAAATAAAGAGAAAAGAAGAGGAGGAAGATACCTCGTTGGAGAGGAGAACCCGATGGAGGAGGGCTTGTGATGGGCTTCGAGGAAGCCTGGGGTCGTCTTCCGGTCTGGTCAGCTACGCCAGCGAGCTTGAGCTACCGCCGGAGATGGCGGAGCTGACATGGCGAAGCTGCCATGGATCACACCGGGGCTGGGACATCTTCACCTCGATTGATGGTCCCTCTGCTGTCATCGGAGAATCGGAGGCTAGGACACAACCCTCTGGATGGTGCATGAGGGTGAACGGAGGAGGTAAGCGAGGTTTTATAGGCGGAGGTGGAAGTGTTACAGGTAGTGGTGGGGGCAGTTTCGACAGTCGAGGGTTTAATGGAGGAGTGATGGTAGTGCATGATGGTGGTCACGCGAAGATGACGGAGGGTAGGGCTTCGTGGAGGCGACGTTATGGAGAGAGGGGGTTGAATGTGGCGCCTTCCAAAATAGGAAGGGGGCGGTGCAGCGGAGAGGGTAATGGCTAGGCTCGGAGGTAGGAGACGACTCAGTGGCCGTTGGATCATGGAATCCAACGGCTGGGATGGGCAAGAGGGTAGAGGGCTGATATCAGATCATCAGGTCTGATCCGACGGTGGGGAATGGGATGTGGTTGGATGGTTAGGATGGGGCCTAAGGGTTTATCCTATGATGGTGATTGATCGGGTGACGTGGAGCACAGGGCACCGTTGGATGATGGAGAGAATTGTGCAGTTGAGAGACATGTGGAGAAGAGTGGCTAGGATCTGATTTGAGATCAGATCCTACGGTTGGGAGCGAGCGATGGATGGATGGTCGAGATGGAGGCGGGATGAAGGGGATCCGACAGTCCAGAGGAGTGCCAGGTGGCGGAAGGAGGCACGGGCCACGTGGGCTGCTCAGAAGGCGCAACGTAGCCCAATCAGAAAATTCAAAAATGTAAATATAAAGAAAAATACAAAAGAAATAGTTAGAGGCAAAATTAGGAAAAAGTCAAAACATGAAAGTTGTTCCTCTTGATGAGATCTAGAATGTTATGTTGGACAAAAAGTCAAAAGATGTCATTTATACAAAAAGTATATTTGGGAGCATTTTTAAGGGGGATAAAAATACCGACTTTTTGGTTTTGAGTTGTTTTTGTATTTTTAGTCTTTTTAAGGGTTAGTGATGTTATGGACAATTACTCTACCTAATTTTAGGGGTTTTTTGGTGAGAAAATAAATACAAAGAAAATTAAAGAAATTAAGTATAATTAATTCAAGGTTAATTATACACAATATATTACAAGATAAAAATAAAGAATTGATGGTGATTTTTATTGGATTGATTAAGACAGGGTTTAATTAATAACTTTTAGCATGATGAATACGAGATTCATCAATGCACTTGTTATTAATTTGCATAAATAAGAATTCGTTTATGCATTCACATTCATCTTCATATTTTCACCTAATTTTACTTATATTTTAATTAATGCACGCTAAATCCAATTGACATGAAACCAACTTCATTATGTACATATCACTAACCTTAGTCCATGAAAAATCCTAAAAAAAGTTAAGTTTTACATATTCAAAATAATTCTCAAACCTATATTTCAAGATAGAAAGACGAAAATGTTGATATCTCTCTCACACAATGTCCAAATATACTCTACTTAATGTACATTCAATTATCTAAAAAACAATATCAAATTCAAAAGAATCGAAGTCCATTTGTGAAAATGGGTTTTGGGACTTAATTGTGCATTATACCTGCTTGTTGATTTTGACTTGTCATATTTCACGCATCTATATTATTTTCTTTTTCATTTATTCATTTTATTTATTATTTTAACAAATTACAGAATAATCAAAATAAAAAACCAGAAAAATAAGAAAAAGACAAGTTCTGATTGAAGCTTACTAACTTGATCCACGTGTATAAATTTCGCTTCATTATTTTTTCTGGCCTATTTCAAATCCATAAAAATTCAAAAAAATGCATTTGGGTTTGCATTATTTCATTTGACATTTGATTTTTGCATGCATTATTCATCTACATAAAATCAAATAAAAACTACAAAATTACAAAAAAATGGTGTTTTATGTACATAAAATGTCATCTAAAAAATCATATCTTGCACAATTGGCATCATTTGTACTATAGTCCTCATGTTCATTGTAGATCGCATTTAGATGCACATTTTTTGTGTTGGTTATTTTTGCAATAGAATCCATTTACTATTTTAATGCATTTATTACTGCATTTATGCATTGGTCAACACTTCTAGTATGGTCAACGCACATGTGGCACACCATCACTGGGCCACCTTGGCCACCCAGGTCAAACCCACCCCTCCTAGGTCAATGCCCCTTTGTCTTTTAGCTTAGCCCATTTGAAACATTGGAGCAAGATGATCCAACAGCCAACACACTCCTGCCTCTCTTCTTCTTCCACCACACGTGCCTAGCACATGCTAGCTTCTTAGCCGTTGGATTGCTTGGATCCAACGACCACTGCTCCTCTTCTTACTCCTCTCGAGCTATGCCTCTTCCCCCATGGAGGATGTAACTCCAACCACTCGCCCTTCATTCCATCGACCCATCTCCGCCTCATTGTGCCTCCATCTCTGACCACCCATATCTCTCCCCCCTTTTTCGCCCAACACACATAATGACCATCTCTGATCGAGCCACATCGACAATGACCACCCCATTATCCCTTTATCCTAATTCCCTCAACCTAAACTCGCCACTGATCACCCGAAATCCTAACCTAACAAACTCCCTCCATCGTCGGAAACCCCCTCCCTCTAACCGATCCTATCCACCTCTCTATCCTCATCACCTTACCTCAGGCCTCATCCTCTCTCTACTTAAACCCATCCCAGGCGATATTTGAGATCATCTGCCAGAATCAAGAGCGATAGGGAGGTAGAGTCGAGAGAAGGGTCAGTGACAGTGACCCTATCTCTAAGGCGAAGACACCCCTATGGCGTGATCTACAGCTTCCATGGTCGTGCTACTCTTCCTCCAGAAATGGAGCCAAGCTTCTCGAGGCCGCCATCGTCCTCCGATCAAGGCTACCATCATGAGTTAAGTGACCCTCCTCTATACCTCTCAATCGACACTTTTCCTCTTTCCACCCTCAGTCTTCCTCTCAAGCTTCTTGAGGCCGTCATCGACCTCTGATCAAGGCTACCATCAGGAGTCGAGTGACCCTCCTCTATACCTCTCAATCGAAAACTCTCCTCTTTCCACCCTCAATCCTCTTCTTCTACATCATCTTTGTCTTCACAATAGATTCCTCCTACTTCACCTCCTTCCCTCGACGCCTCCACCTAACTCGACATCGACATCATTGTCCTCTACCACGACTACCTGGAGCAGTCGTCCATGAAGCCACCAAGAGCTCGATCTCCAAGAATCACAAGATCATGAACTTGAGAAATCTCAACCGTTCGAAGCTGCCCAAACTTCATCCCTTAGATCATTTTTGATTGAATGACTATAAACACCACTGAGATACGGACTCGAACCTCGAGCTTAAGGTCGTCCCGAAGCAACAAGGAGCTAATACGTGGAGCAATCAAGCCGAACCGCTGCCCAAACCAACCTTCCCAAGTGCATCGCATACGCGTGCGAGTAAATTATGAAAGACCCCTCACAACTTCACAAAATTACAAAGAAGTCCACATGTCACACGTGTCACACTCGTGACGTGGACAAATTGCAGACGACCCCTCCCAATTCTAGAAATTATACAAATACCCCCGCTAGGGGTAAATTACTAGGATACTCATATGACTCTACAAAATTGTACAAATGCCACTCCAAAGGTTATAAATGCACATTTCTACTTATTTTTCTTATAATATAGTCCATGGAACTTCAATTACCCATAACTTAAGCATATGTGATCGGATTCTTATGTTCCATATGTCGTTTTAATCCTCTTTGCATTGTCTATCATTCAGAACAAATGAATAATTACTTGGAAACATTTTTTAGCATTAGATAAATTAGGGAGATTATTCTTGTATTGTGAGCACATATATTCTAATTGATCAAGTTATAATTGCTCAATACTCTGTGATTGCAAATGGATTTATTGGGGAAATTAATTTGGTATTCATATTTTTGAAATAAATTGAGGGGGAGCATGCTGCAGATTTCATTGATTGACTTGGCTTGGCTTGGTTTGACCTGCTCTGCTTGACTTGCTGCAATTGTATATATTTTACCTTGTATGATTTCACATATCATTTAAAAATCACCAAAATATTGCAATTTATTTATAGTTACATATCATAACAATATTTCTCTTGCATAAAAACATATTTAAAAAAAACCATGCATCATGTTTCTTTTGATTAATTAGTTACATCTTTTAATTTACAAACCCCATAGAATGTTGAAAAATACAAAAAAAAACACCAAAATAATCTTCTCTTTTGAAAACATAATTTTGGAATTATTTGATAATTCATTATTAGCCCTCATAGGGACTTACCCAAGTAAAATAAATAATTCAATGGCATTGAAGATTAATTTTCCATATTAATTCCTTGATGTGGTCGTTTTTTACAGTTCCTAAATTGCCCAACTACATTAACAATATATTAAATTAAAAGGGCAGTTTTCAGTTCATCACTTAGCTCATCAAACACCTCTGAATCTCTATTCTTATGTAGAGGACCTACATCAAGAGGTCGATCAGATGTTAGCCTTTGGAGAAGGATTGCCATATCCTTCTCATGACGGAGATCCCTTCTTGTAATCAGTTGACTATGCGATGGAGTCCTCAATCTAAGTCTTTAGATCATTCAACTCAACCACTATGATCCAACCTTCGAATCAATAACTGTAAGATATCAAGATGGCCATGGTACATAGCCTTAATTGCACTAAGGAACCCATTATGAAAATTAATTATTCTTCATTTCAGATTAAGGAATGATCTGATATATCTTTTATTGCACGGTGGCTCATTGTGGGCTCACATGTCCAACGCCATTCTCACACTTTATTCATCGTGCTCAACCTTCATAGTACATTCTCTCATGATCATAATGCAAGGTTAATTAAGGTTTATACCTATAAAAGGAAGGACATTACTATATCCAACTTGCCATTTGCATATAAGGCACTCATCTTCTCAAAAGAGTGTGATGACTTGTTGGGAAACATTTGCACTATTTTGGATATCTCATCCCAATCCCGTGCCTTGAGATTAACTACTCTAAGTCTTCCTTCTTCTGAGTTCATTTGAATTAATACTGCATTACAAGCTTGGAATGTAGATGATTTTAAAGGATACGTGGTCGATGCCATATTTTGGGCATGGTCTGAGCCCAAATTTCCTTCTCAATGACTTCTGAGGTAAGGTGATTAATAAGAAGAACAATAGAGTGGGAACTCTAAGAAGCATCCCAATGCACATATCCTTGGGATGCATCATTCTTAACTCAACAATCACACTCGTTATGACACATTTCATGACTAATGCACTTGTACCCAAGCATGCGATGCATAAATTAGAATCCACAAGAGTTAAATACTATTGGGACGTGGTTATATACTCTAACAAGCTACATTTCCCTTCTCAGAAAACTATTTGTAGACTAAAAGTAGGTGGTGGTAGTAAAATCTTAGGCCCCAGAAATTACAACCTTTCTTGCCTAGCTAAAAACCTATGGAGAATGTATATGGTTGATGCCAACTCTAGTCTCCTTTGGATGAGATTGATTTCCTTAAGGCAAGCTACAATTGGTCCAGTGAGAAATATTCGGGGTTCCCCCTTTATTTGAGCTTTATTTAAGGTTTGAGATGTTTTTAGTATTGGACTTTTCTGTGATATCAGTAATGGTAGAAAGATACCTTTTGGTAGTCTAAGTTAGGTCATTCGTCAGCCTTAACTACCAAATACCTGACGGGTTACAACTCTTAACCAATAAACAAATTACTATTGATATGGTGCTAAAGAATAAATATGTCGAATACAGCTGGTTAAAATCTCTAAAAAATAAGGTTACTCAGATTTCATAGTTCACGAGGTTTGTTTCTTGAGTTGCTATGGGTATTACACTTTTGGCTGTAGACTATGCATTTATGTTCTTAGGTTAAACCTCCTTTGCGACCAAACTTTGCTATGAACTTCTTATATCTGGAGCTGCATGTTACATGCTGATGAATACCCATTCATCTACCTTTATTCTTCTATTTTATATTTAAATCCTTATCAAAACACATGCATATACGGATAAGTTGTATAAGTTAACACCCATTGTTTATCTATAAATACCATACAAAACCCCTGTATTAAAATAAAAAAAGATTAAGAAAATAAATTTAAATGAAGTATCAAAGATATGAATGACCCTAACATTTGAGACCAAGTCAATATCGAATTAGTCGAGAATGAATAAATTTGGGGGAGATCAGGGTCTATACTATATATAGAAACCCTAATTTTCATTCTTCAAAATCCCCAATTTTCCTTGATTTTATTTGTCATTTTATACACCGAAAATAATAAAATAATCATCATGAAACTTGTACCTAAAAATACATAGAAAATTATAAAAATAATTTCATATAAAAAGCACAGTGCAACAGGGACATGCAGATGAAAAAGCAGTAAACCAAACTTCACATATCAATATATTTTCCATATGCATTGAAAATTGACCAAACTCACCTTCATTGGATTTAAAATAAATTACCTGTCTAATGAAGGTTCATTTAAAGTGGATTTAAGATGTAAAAGCCATGTTTCTGTGGTCCTATTGTATTATATACTTGTATATTTTATTCAGATCATTTATTCCTTACATTTTTTCTTATATTTTTAAATAATTGTAAATATTATTTGAATATATTAAAATACAAACACAAAATAAAACCATTAAAATACATTAAAATAAATCATAAACTAAAATACATAGATATATTATACCTATAATGTGTATACATATATTTAATAAAGTATATAATAAAATTCAGAAAATAAAATAAAATTACATAAATATGTACTTTATTATATTATAAATACATAAATGTTTAATTAAAATAATAAGCAATAAAACATGAAATAAAAATAAAATAGGTAAAATATAGGTAAATATACCTATAAAAATTAGCACCCAATAAACCATGTTGTAAAAACAAATAAAAATGTCCTTAAAATAGTACATAAAATAATAAATATTTTTCATCTTATGGATTTTAATAAATAAATTTTTTTTATTATTTCTTTTTGAATTTATTGTGAATTTCCTCTCTATTTTGTCTTCTCGTGGGCTTATTTGGCCCAATCATGGCTCAGCAACAATTGATCTGGGTTGCTCCTGTCAGATTGACACATTACCCATCTTCGTCGAATTTCTCTAATCTAGTCTCTACTCTTTTGCTTTCTATTTCTTCATGAAATCTATTATAGGAAGTAACATCTATCACACCCATCCTTTTACAAAGTCAACGGAACATCGAGCCCCTCAAAATCCCTAATTGAAGGAGGTCTTTTTCTATGTGTATAAATAAGACCTGCCTCCTTCGATTTCAGGTTTAATCCTTCATGAGTTGTTTTTGACCCCTTGAATCGAGTCCTGGAGATATTCTTCATGACAAGAAGAGATCCTTATCTGTCCACAATGAGGAGAAGGCCAATCGGAGGTGATTCACACCTCGTTGGAGTCTTTCTCAAGCAGCCTCTGCTCCTTGGAGAATCGGTCATGTGAATGGTTTATCTTAAAATAATTTCAGTCGATTTTCATTTCTTAACTTAGATTTAAGTTTGATTTTATCTGATTTTACACCATTTACCAAAAATCCTAAAAAGATTAAGTACACCATAGCTTCATGTTCGGCCACTGTTCCGTAGTGCTTCAACCTTGTTCCGACTGCATTCCATCTCCATCCATCCGGCATCATCTTTCACCCCTGATATTACATAGATAAGGGAGATTGAATCCCCATCTTCACCCATCGTCAGAGCTTCTTTAGCCCCTCCATTTCACGTGCTTTCAGCTTCGATTTTGGGTCGAGGTACTCCACCCTCAAGCCCTCTTCGAAAATGTGCATGAGCCAAGGCCTAAGGCACCACCTAGAACAAGAATCGAGAGAGGAATTGGGCCTTTAGGTGGCGAAGAAAATCCAACCTCTAGATCTTCGTCGTTGAGATCTGGACATCTAAGAGGCTCCAAATGACACGTGAGGTCTTCAAGAAGTCGAAGGACTCATCAGATGCTCGGAAGACTGTCGGGCTGAGGAGCAGTTGCAGATCAAAGCTCGAACATGGGAAGTTCTTCCTTGTTCTTGCTCACGCCTTCTCCTATGTTCGCTCAAGAACATCTTCCAGGAGAGGTAGCCACCGTCAGATCTATGACCAAGCCAACTATTAGATCTGTCCCTGATCTAATCATATGCGTTCATCACTGAACCAGTATCGAGAGCCCTCGACCCTCCGTCACATTTTAATGGCATGCATCCATCGTTTATCTACACATTGAGGGGTATTTTGCTCTAAAACTACTCCACCTTTTGTATTTTGTCCTTAGTGTTGTAAATATTTAGTTACGTTTACTATTGGCTGTAATATTTGCACCTTGGGACCCCAACTCTCCTTATTTTGCACTCAGATCCCTGACTGAGTCACCTCATGTGGCTCTCCACGTGAAGCACTTGGTATTTTGTAAGGGACCCTCTGGCTTTTCATATCTATTTTTAGTACTTTGTTTTTGAAATGTTTGTGTAGTTTTTGAGAAATTACATGCGTGGACCTGAGGCTTATTGTATTTGGATTTATTCCCTTCCCAATTACATAATATGTTTATTGTTGGACATTTTACATGTTTGCCCTTAGATTATTTAAACTTATTGTTAAACGCATAGAACTTTTTAAGAAATTACATCTAGGTCCATATTTTATTGTGTAATTTATTTTTGTGTGTTTTATTTTTATTAAATACTTCTTATATGCTAAAATTTTTAGGAAAATTAAGGTAGATGCCTTAGACCTCACTCTATCACACGTATTTTTCGTTTGGCATTTTACTCCATTTCCTATTATTAAAAAATAAGAATCATGTATTTATCCACTGTTTTAATGTTTAAACCCATTAAAAATATAAAACCACTTCTGAAAATTCAAAAAATTAAAGTAGTTATATTATTATATATTCTATCATATATTAAAAAATAACTAAAAATATAAAAAACTTAAAATTAACAAAACCCTAAAATAATCACAAAATCGGTACAAATTCTACAAAAATCCAAAAATATTCCTTCCCATTTATGATTTTTATATAATATTTAGTATCTATTAACAATAGTTTTACATTAATTTTGTACTTATTCATATTTATTAAACCTCAAACTATCTTTGATATTTAATCTATTTACTGTTTTGTTATACTTAATACATAAAAAATGCATAAATCGTAGATAAAATTCTAAAAAAATCACCAACAAATAGAGGAACATATAAAAACAAATAATACTCTATTTTATGTACTTTTTATATTTTTTATATTTAGAAATATAATACTTATACATTCAATATACTCTACATATTACTTATATAATATATAATATATTTGTTATTATATATAAAAATATATTTTATTTTGAAAAAGTAAAAAATAAATTAAAATTTTGCAAAATTAAAAGCAAAATACATTTTTTTAAAAATATAAATTATAAAATTAAAATAAAAATCATAAAAATTTAAAAAAACCAAAGTCCTGCATAAAAATCAGAAAAGGCTAAAAATATAAAAATAATTATCAATTAGCAATAATTATTAATTATTATAACTATCTACAATTTGCTCTCATTGGTTCGACCCCTATACTTGCGCACTACACACATTTTGTAGGGTATAATAAATTTTAATTTCGCTTTATAGTTATTGCATTTAATATTGTGGGTTAGTTGATTGGTTCACCTAGATCGGGTATCGAGTGCCATGAGAGAGGACGACAACAATTGTCGGATCTGACTTGTCGGACACTACATGCCCTCCAAGACCAAACGTTAGGTACCCCATCCAAGCGATCACATCTCCTGCTACACAACATCCTCTAGAATAAGAAGTTGCCTAATCATATTTGTTTTTTTCGCTTGGCTCTACTTTGATAGTAAGATTCTAACCCAAGTAAAACCTATGAAGAGAAAATTCTAGATGGCACCAATATGCTATCTTTGCTCTTAGGTTTATGACTACATGGATCACTTCATTGGGAACGTGACATCTTCAACTTGGTCCTTCACATGGTTAACCCCGATGCCAAGGATGGGTGTTTGAACATTTTCTGGGTGGCAATTAGCATTGAAGTTCTGAAAGTAGATCCTAATGTGAATCCTACAATGTTACATTGTTCTTTTCTGTTGGTTAGAAGAGTGATGAGGTCATCTTTGGAGGAACAAAAGCTCCAATAACATCTCGCTTTTCAATTGCTTGCTTAAGGCTCTTGGCATATGTTTTTACATTACTAACCACATATATGTTATTGTTCTTTGGCTTCATCCATGAAGCAGAATACGAGGAATCTTCGCTCCAGTGAAAAATGATGATGGATGATGCAATCTCGTTCCCTTTTGGTGATGGTTGTTTTGTGAACCAATGCATTTGATGCTTATTGTGTTGGGAGCCTTTGTCCTCTTTTAAGACAGCCTATTGCTTTTTTGAAGTGTTTTGAAGTGTTTTTTGGGTCATGGTATGTTGGATCTTTTAACGAGGTTTTACCTCCCCTAATGTAATTATTAGTGAACTATACCTTTTGTTGTTGCTTTTCAAGCACTGTATAAATTATTTTTTTCCATTTAAACTCTACAATTCATTAATATTCATTGCATGTATATCAGATTTTACGTAAAAACTCAAAGATTTTTTCATTTTAAATAATTGCATGTTAAGTATAAATGCATTTCATGTGCCATTTACTGTGATCTACTTAGGATAAAAAATCATTCATAAAAATGAATTTTGGTGTTTTTAGGGAATTTGACCTTAAATGTTGCATCAGACCTTAAGATCTCAAATGCGCATGTATACGAGAGAGATAGAGAGAGAGAGAGATGTTAGACATGTGAGACCATGGTGAGCCCATAACGAGCCATTATGCAATAAAAGTTATTGTAGACCACTCCTCAATCTGAAATAAAGGACAACTAATTTGCATAATAGGTCCCTTCGTACAATTAGGGCTATGTACCATGGACATCTTGATATCATACATTTGTTGATTAAATGTTGGATCATAGATGTTGGTGTATGGGTTAAATATCTAAAAATTTAGATTGAATACTCAACTGCACCGTTAAGTGACTATTAAGAAAGGATCTCCAGACGGAGAAAGAGATGGCAATCATGCATCGTTAAGTGACTATTAAGAAAGGATCTCCAGACGGAGAAAGAGATGTCAATCCTTGCTCTGAAGGTTTACATCTGCCTGACCTTTTGATGCATGTACTCGCATAGGAATAGAGATTCAGAGGTGTCGGATGAGTTAGGTCAAATAGTTGACTTAGCGAGATCGGGATAACTGGTGCCTATATAATACTATGTTACGATACATGTACACATCCTCCGACTGAAGATGGTCTGCACATCGACACACTAGTATGCATAGGCATGCGAGTAATATGGTTGCTCAGAGGGATCATATGGGTTCATTACCGAATTAGAAGACACGAGCTCGCTCTTGAGATATTAGGATCCACACTCTAACGTTGGTCAGATTGTTTTGGAAAAACGAGACATGATTTGAAGGTACGATATATGCTTTTGGAAAGATATGATTGATACTGATTCCTAATGATCAAATGAGAGACTTACTGATAAAATATGAAGGAGACAGTCCAAATAGGATCAGATTTTCAAGTTTAATCATAGTCTTCCAGTATAAGGGATGTACGGGTAATGGAAATACTCGAGGGTGATGTGATCTCAATCGATTATATACCATGACACTTCTATTTAGAGGGAGTGATGAAATAGTTCGGGATTTTAGTCTCTCAGTGAACTATTTATTGAATCTTAGTCCAGATGTTGGATATTGATCTGAATTGGATTCACAGACAATAAGAAGATTGGGTACGTTGTCTAGCATGATCATGCATCCCCTATAGATCTTCTAAATGTGAATACGAGATTATATCTAATTATCCAAATCATTATACATGACATATACAATTGCTCTGACCTTATCTCCAAGTAACCACGAAGAAGGCACACTATCCATGAAAGAATTCGTGGATAGTTCCTAATGAGATAGATCTGAATGTTGGGCAAAGAGAGGAACTTAGGATAAATAAACTGGATTCAATTTTCTTAGATAACATTGTCATGAATAGTATTATCCGTAGCTGTTTAGGAATAATGTGGATAAGATTCACATTATTTTTTGGATATATGAGGACATTATTTTAAGATAATTAAACTGAATTTAATTATCCCGACTAAGATTAACGTGGATAGTGCTATCCACGATAATATTGGACGTTATGGATAATATTCGTGTTATTGTATTGAGATTTAATTGTGAATATGGCTCACAATTTCAATGTTTATGTGAATTAGGTTCACATTATACCGTGAATATAATATATGATTTATATTTAGTTTTGGACATGCGAATATGATTCCTATTTGTCAATAAACTTGAAATTGTCACAATTAATATGAAATTATTTAATGATAATCGAAATTCAAAATTAATAAACAAATAATGATATGGTTGTTAAGATATTACAACCACGATAATTATAACAAAATAAATAAAAGGATCTCCCTTAAAAAGGGAGGGATGACCATGGTTGTTGCAATCATAGTGACCATACCTAGCAATTTAGGGAACCTCATATTATTCTTTTTTTGTCATCAAATAATTATTTATTAGTCAATTTATTGAAAGGATCAAATGGATAATAAATTGATAATTATTATCAATTTTATCCTAACAAGTTATCTTGATGGTAGTTGTGAGCTCCTTCAATCATGGCCATTGATTCAACAAACTAGATTACCATCCTGACCGTCCAAACGGGTGTAAAAGGAGAGGCATAACCTGCCTGCCTTAATAATTTATTTTCAATTGTTGAAAACACATCTCTCCCTCTCTCTAGCCATGTCCCTACTCCTTTTCCCCTTATGCATGTCCCCCAACTCCAGGGTTGACGGCATACATGTCCATGCCATCCCCTCACATCTCTATCAATCGTTTTATTATTGTATTGGGTTCTGACCAATCCCATGTGAAGGATCTTCCTCTTCGGTTCTTCGTGCTTTATAAGAAAGAAGATTATTTTGTATGATGATTTCAGGAACAGGGATGTGAAAATTATCTCGTTGGATTGCGAGAAGTACATGGTTCATCCCCGCGTCCGCAAGTGCTATTTCAGTTGGATCAGACATGAGACAAGATGTCTCTTACTTTAGAGACTTAAAGATCACAATCATGGTTCAAAGGAATGTCCCTTTACAAGTGCGATATTGATGGAATGGATTGGAAATGATTTCCAATCCATGTGGTTTCTTGATTTTTTAAATTCCATTGCTATTACGACTCTTTCGATGAGATCGGATATGATCCGATCGACACGCTTCCTTGACGCACGAGGCCTAACAACCTCCCACACACAGAGAGAGACCCTTTTCCAAAGAAGATGGTTGGTTCGTTTGGTTGCAGGGTTGGGCAGGGTTGGGTTGGGTACTATTCACAGAGGTACTCCTTCCTCACAGTTTACTATTCACCCAACCCTGTGAATAGTACCCAACCCAACCCTGCCCAACCCTGCAACCAAACATGACGTCAACCCACCCTTTATCATGATGGATTGCAATATTTTGTCACAAGCTAGAGCCATATAATAACAGAATATTCACAATGGAGAAATTGGAGAGTCAAACGTTGAAAACTGGTGGGAGATTACCCCCATCTTGACGGGATAACCAATAATAAAATCACGCTGTTTGAGTTTATGACATCCACGTGTTTCTCTCTACAAATCTATAACATATATTAAGCGGGGGAGAGACCCCGCCTCCCTATTAATTTCTTTTGTTATAATTCCATTTCTATCCCTCCCGACTAAGCATTCCCAAAGTTTCCGAGCATTCTTCCGATTTCACCCTTTCTAAAATCCCCTATTGGCGTCTATGTCTCCTATTGGCGATCTGAGGACGAAATTGAGGGGCAGGAGGACGACAACGACGTATATGCCTTTGGAGGTGATAGGAACTGGGAGTTGCTGAGCTGAATCATGGGAGGAGATCTCGATGGAGCCGATGCAATTCCAATATTTATGTGGGAACTTTTCTGGATTTGCATCCTTCCGGTTCAAGGGATTGATCTCTAAGGGGCTTGCATGCAACTATTAATGGAGAGCACCAAGGCATCATTGGCTATAGGCTGCACGATGGATATGCGGTCAGCGGGGAGGATGGAGTCGACGACGCAATATGCACATAGCGCGACAGAGGTGTCTCCAGTGGATGCGTAGAGGATACCGACAATGGGGTGGTCGAGCTTAATGAAGCGGTTGCACTGGCTGACGATGACGGTAGGATGAGGTCGATCCGGCAACAAGGAACAACCACTGCTCGCCGTTGGCGGTTCCCGTCTCTTCCCCTGCAATGATGTGCACAGTGGCAGAAGCAGTTCTTATGGTGCAATCCAAAGGGTAAATGGCATGACATCTCTTTTTTGGGTGTAAATTCATGATCCATATGTTTGTCTTCTTCTCCCTAAAATCAAAAACCCGTCTCTCTCTCTCTGGGTGTTGTTAGGGTTCTTCCCACTAGATCTGGTAAATCTAGCACTACTTTTAATCCTCGACATTCTAATTTTCTATCTTCTTATGTTCATCGCATCTTTCACTGTTCCGATTTGGCGGCATCTCACCTTCTAAGTTGAAGAACAACCGCTTTTTTATATCTTAGTCCAATGATGCGAGAAGAGTGCAGTCTGTTATTTATTTGATGTCGGGGCTTAGATGGGGTTTGCAGTGTTTAAATGTTGATTTGTGTTATTTGTTTAATGTCGGGGCTTAAAGGGTTTTTCTATTTGTCTTATTTGTTGTTATTTGTCTAATGATTTATGTTGTTGTAGTGAGGTTATATAGCTTTATCGTTTAATATAGCTACTTCTAACAAACTGGTGAAAGGGTAGAATTTGGTGTAATGAGGTATTGTGCTTTTCACGGGGGAGCCTTTATGCAGAAATGCAGTATGCAAGTCAGATCGTGAGCCATTTTGGGGATAAGTGGAATGGTTTAACATCATGGGTCTTGTAATGGTGTCGGAACGTGATGCTGCTATACCGATTCCTATCAGGGTTATCGCATTTGTTTGGATAACTTACAGGATTTTGCATACTTAAAAATATGCTGAAAAAAATCCGGTGTTAATTTTTACTGATTGTTCAAGTGTTCATCATGCCGTCTTTCTTGTGAGGATGTTGAATCCAACTTAGAGGAGATGTCCATTCTGGGGTACAGACAGGGATGTTCGATTGGCTGTTGCATTTCATTACAAGTTGATCATATACGTATGTTTACTATTTTTTGATGTAGCTGTTTGGTTTAGTTCCATATGTTGTGGCTTCTGCTTGTATTGTTTTCATCAATTTGGCTTATGATGTTCCGTTGTTTGTGCAGCATTGGATACCTGATTGATTAATTGCAGTTTATTGTCTTGAATATTTTTATACGCACATTACTCTCTGGATCGATCCTTATTATTGGTTGCCAAGGATCAATTTCTACTTTACTGGGATTGTATGGTCTGAAATCTCTGCAAAAAGATGCTTCTTTTACACTTTCACTTATTTTGAAAAAATGAAAATGGAGATTGACTAGATTATTATAAAATATTTTAGACAACCCATTATTCTTAATTGTAGTTTACGTGTAAGACAAAATCGATTTTGTGAGGTAACTTCACTTGGTTCATTTTTAAGATGTCGAAAGCAAGTTGAACTATTTCTATTATCGAAATTCAAAGGAAAAAACTTGGACGTGGTTGTCGTCCCTGTTTTAAGTTACGCAGGGTTCCTTCGGTTGCCGCAAGTCACGGAGGACAAGTGTTTGGTCGTTGGTATGGGAGTTTGAGGATGATGATGATGCTTCGGTAGGCAGCCATGGCAGCAGAGGGGAAGTGTTGCTCAAGATAATTGAGGGAGGGGATCAGGACGATCACAATGCGGTCCTCGGCTCGCGGCAACAACTGATTGTAGAGTACTGGATGAGCTACGTGTTGGACTGCAGATGAAAAGATATTTAAACTTAGAAGGAATCCTACCCATGCTTTTGCGCGGGTTACCCTTGCAGAGCACGGGTGTTTACCCTAGTTATGAATGATAGATGTGCCATTACGAGATCAAATTCTCTGAATTATCTCATTCTCGTGCTCAAACGGATCTCACTATATTACTCCCACCACTGAGAATTTTTCTCGACTCGAAAACCAAACAAGCCAAAAGGAATTACATTTCCAAGGAGAACCAACGTGACAATTGCTATCATCTCCTCCCATTTTCCCTCTGTTCAAATACAGGTTAAATAAAATGGGCCCACACCCGATTCTCAATCTCAAGTAAGCACTCAACCGCCTCTATCATGCTCCGGCTACAGTGGCCTTGGGCGGCGAAGCGAATGAGAAGAAGCTGGTGCGAATGGCCCCTTCCTTCGCGCTCCTCCTCTCCCCGCCATCACCACCGCAATCTCTCCTCCGCTCTCGCTTGTCTCTATCCTTTAGGGCTTGCGCCACCTCCGCTTCCAATCTCAAACCCGACGTCGTGGTCACTCGCGAAGAGGGAAAGAACGCCAAGCTCGTCCACGCGCTCGTCAGTCAAATCTCACCTTTCATATTTATCTCTCTCTACCCATTTATCCTCAGTTCGTTCTTTTCTCAGGGTTTAAATCTCCCCATTTGGTAGAGAAGTTAGAAATAGTTGCTCTTACAGTGGGTTTGGGTTTTGGAAGCAGGGGATAGCAAATAAGCGATGCGGTTTATTGTATGCTGGAAAGGGTAACGGGTGCTTACAGGATTGATGATGAGTGGGTGGATTTTGATTTTGTTTTAAATTTGCCATAATGCAATTGGATTCTATGGTTCTTCTCCATGTAACGTAGTGGTAAATAAATAACGTGTCTATAAAGACTGCTAAAAGCAGAAAATGTATTGTGATTGAACTGTACTGTATACAAAGAAGTCAATGCTCGTTTGTTTTTATATGCTTAGATTTATTATAAAGATCCAGCTTTTTGTGCATATTTTATATTGGCATGGTTGAGATTTGTTGTGGAAGCTGGATCTGGATGAAGTAAAAACAATGAAGTTATTGGTAAGTGTTGATAAATGTTGCGTAATTTCTACTGAGGGGTTGACCGTGTGAATCCTCTGACATTGTTCTATTTTCCGAAATGTTCAATGCTCAATAATCACATGTTCCCATTCAAATATTCACGACACCTAGCCATGTGTTTGGACATGTCTAGAGTCCTACTCCATCACCCTGAAATAGATCACTCTTGTTAGAAGGCCTGAAGATCTTTGATTGGTTCAACATTTTTTTAAAGTTACATATTTGTTTTCAGTAAGCTCCCTTTGTTCACATTTATTTATGTCATTCTCATTATAGCTCGAACTAAGATTAGTATTCACTTTGATAATATTGCAGATAGATATCAAACATTTTTTATGCCTGGTGATAGCAGCATGGATAGATGGTGATGTTTTTTCTGATATTAAAAAAAAACTTTTGTAATCTGACCTAGTTTGGTGGAAAGCAATGAACAAATGAAAGATCTATTAAATGGAAGTGCTGTTAGTGTTCAACATAGTTTGTAATTTCATACTTTTGGGATCTTGGTGGATCTAAGATGAAACGATGAGAGTCTCAAGTTTGAGGAAGAACCATATGTGAATTTTTCAATTATGACTTTATTTCTGGAAGTCTGACTTGCGATTAAGCCATTTACGGTTCTCTGGCTGATATCAGTTCATCCATGAAAAAAATTCAATTAGAAATGTAGTTGAAAGTCTGCTTAAATTGTAGTTTAACAAGTTTGCATCTAAGTGGAAACTTGATGTTCATATGTATGGTCCTCGGTGTGCATCATTTTGGGTTTCTACCTTTTTTTACTTCAAAGAAAAGATTGGTATGATCTAACAAAGAAATCACGACTCCAGATTTTATACCATTATTTGGGATTGCTCCTTTCTTTTCTAGTTAAACCTCATGAAGATCTTTTTGTTGTCATGGAATTGCCTATCCTTTTATAAACTGCATAAGCGGATACTTTGTTAATGTATTCCAAATTGCATAAATGATGTAATAATGTATTTACTTTTAATTGAACAGGCTGGACACAATGTAAATTGCTTGGAAGTTCCTCTTGTGAAACATAAACAGGGGCCTGGCTTAAATAAACTGCCACATTTATTGCAAGGTTTGTGAAGGAAGCTTCAATAACATTGTTAATTAACTTAAGCTATCATTTTCACATCATAGCCTCAATCTGATATCCAAAATCAAAGCCAAAGCCCAATGCCAAAGCCAAGCCTTTGTATATGTGACTCAGATGAATGTGCCAGTTTTGTCATTTTGGACGTGATTAGTTTATTTGCAGTATAGTTGCTTTATTTGTGTTATTTAAGGATTATTGCATTATCTTTGAGAAGTTTAGGTAGTTTTTGTGAATTTTGTGTTTTTTTAATTCCTCTGTCTTTGTGTAATCTATCTAGAACTTCATTTTATAGCCTCTTCAGCACTATTACATTTTAAAGCACCAGTGCGTGATGGGTTGATGGTGATGACCTACCAAGAAAAATCCGGAAAGGATAGAAATGACTCCATTTTTTTGTTTTATAAAATTAAAATTGATTTAAGCTTATGAAGTTTTGTATAAAAATCTCGACTCTAAGGAGGGTCAGAAGTATATATTCAGGTTGGCCAAAGCAAGAGAAAGGACCAAAGACCTTTCTCAAGTGAGATTTATTAAGGATGAGGAATGTCACGTGCTTGTTACTCAGAAGGATATAGAGATTAGATGAGAGCAGTACTTCCATAAACTTTTCATTGGGGAAGGAAATAGAGAGATTACTTTGGGTGATCTAGTTAGTAGTGAAAGTTACTTGAATCGTGCAAGCTATAGACGAATACAAAGAAAGGAAGTAGAGGAGGCTTTGAATGTTATGAGACTCGGGAAAAGTGCAGGACCGGATGACATCCCTGTATTAGTATGGAGAGTTTTAGGTGAGCGTTGTTTGACTTGGCTTACAAATCTATTCAATGTTATTTGGCGAAGCAAGAAAATGCCTGAAGATTGGAGGAGTATCGTGGTGCCTCTTTATAAGAATAAAGGAGACATTCAAAATTGTTCAAATTACAGAGGTATCAAGCTGATGAGTCACACTATGAAAATTTAAGAATGTGTGATCGAAAGAAGGTTGAAGAAAGTTTCCAACGTAAAAGAAAACTAATTCGGATTCATACCATGTCGCTCAACTATTGAAGCTATCCATTTACTGAGGAGAATAATGAAGATTTATAGAGCTAAAAGGAAGAAACTCCATATGATCTTTATTGATTTGGAGAAGGCTTATGATTCTGTCCCACGAGAGATATTGTGGAGAGTTTTGGAGAAGAGACAAGTACCTGTCCTATACATTAACCTCATAAAGGACATGTATGATATGGCTTTATCTTGTGCAAGGACCCCGTCTGGGAAGACTGACTATTTTGACATCAACATTGGTTTACATCAAGGTCCAGCTTTGAGTCCATTTCTTTTTACTTTGATTATGGACGAGTTGACAAGTCACATTCAAGATGAGTTACCTTGGTGTATGTTATTTGCTGATTATATTGTGTTGATTGACGAGACTAGAGATGGAGTAAACGAGAAGTTTGAGGTTTGGAGATATGCATTGGAGACTAAAGGATTTCGTATAAGTAGGGCTAAGACGGAATATATGGAGCGTACCTTTGATGGAAGCAATGGTGAAGGAATCGAGGTGAAGATTGGTGACGATAACATTCGGAAAAGATTCTTTTAGATATCTGGGATCTATTTTGCAATATGATGGGAAAATTGATGGAGATGTTACTAATAGAATAAATGCAGGTTGGCTAAAGTAGAGAGGAGCCTCTGTTGTTCTCTGTGATAAGAAAATTCCTTTAAAAATTAAAGGAAAGTTTTACAAAACAGCCGTGAGACCTGCTATGCTCTATGGATCTGAATGCTGGCCTGTGAATCATAGACATGTGCAGAGAATGGCTGTAGCATAAATGAAAATGCTAAGGTGGATGCATGAACACACACGTAAAGATTAGATTCGGAATGATGCAATCAGAAAGAAAGTTGGTGTAGCTCCGATCGAGGATAAGATGCGAGAAAATCGCTTAAGATGGTTTGGTCATTTGCAAAGAAGATCATCTGATGCACCGGTTAGAAGATGCGAGTGTTGGGATGTTGAGTCGGCTAAGAGAGGGCGAGGACGGCCCAAGTAGTGTTGGAAAGAGACTATATGAAGGGATCTTAGTTTTTTGGATATAAGCCCGAGATTGACCCTAGATAGATTTGAATGGAGGCGAAGAATCCATGTAGCCGACCCTACTTAATTGTGGAAAAGGCTTTGTTGTTGTTGTATAAAATTAAGATTGAAAAGTTCCAAAATGTGAATACCAATCTACATGTTTGTTAGGTGTTAGCAATATGAGTGGAAGAACTCAATACGAGGCATGCTGTTCATTTCGTGATGAGAATCCCTTTCTGGGCAACATTCCTAATAAGTGGGACCATGGTCAAATCTTATTTTTTTGATTTATCATTGAGGTAAAAGCATTGATAGTTCTAGGCCCCCAAAGTCTTATAAACACGTTAATGATTCAAAAATTTAAAAGACACTTAAAAAAAATGTACTAAGCCTTCTCTCACTATAAGTAGGGTCGGCTACATGGATTCTTGGTCAAATCCATGTTGAAAGATTCGACTATTTTTTACGCTGGCCGTCGACTACCTAACGCAACCCCTGCAAGAGTGGGATTTGTTAAAAGACACTTAAATTAGTTGAAAATTATTTTTATGAGTTCAGGATGATAAGTTTGTAGGTAGGTGATGATGTATGGATGTGCTTTGTGAAAATGTTCTTTTTGACATCATTTATATTAGGCGTTGTCATTGTATACAATTGGAATAGATTGACAATTTTTACATTTTTATTCTGGGTACGAAATGATATAGACTAAATATCACAATGAGCACTGGCTGATCATAAAGTGACCCAACGATATTTACATCTACGATCAATATTGTAGGATTTATTTCTGGATTCTTTAAGATTTTCACTATTTTAGGGATTTTTGTGTCCAAGAAAATGAAGAAAGTAAATTTAATTCTCAAGGTGCGTGAAATGATGAATCAAATGATAAATTATCCAGAATTGAATAATGCACGTAATTATAAGTTATACCAACAAAGAACATGCAATAAAATGTACTTAACTTTTGGGGTTAAATCTTAATAAATAAAATTTTGAAATTAATTATCAAACAAAGCGGCTCAATTAAAAGTTGGTGTTGATTCAATAATGATTTAAAAGGAAGGCACCTAATTTAAAATAAACTACTTATAACGACTAATAACTTTTTTTAAGAAAAAAAGGGTACGACGTCGAGAAGACGCCTGCCATGTTATAAGGACTAATAAATAATCTATAAGGGCATGATAATATTGCAAATGGTTTCATGCTATCAGGGATACATTTGCTGCTTGATCTAATAAATAATCTAAACATGATAATATTGCCTGCTATCATGGATCCGTTTGCTGCTTGATTTGAGGAGCGAGGGAGCTCCGTTCTCTTAGATTATCATGCTCAATGGAGGAGGACGTCGTCCAATTTCTCGCCATATCCAGCAACATCGAGGAATACTTGCAAGAAAAGAAGAATTAAATTAATGAAATTAAACAAAAGAAAGATAAAACAAAAGAAAATTGGAGGATAACAAGGACGCAACTAGGCTTTTGGTTTGTTGTTGAAGGAAACCATGGGGCAACCCAACCTTCTTCAGCCCTCGAGCTTAAGTATACTTAAAGTGGCCTATCTATTTCCTTTCTTTTTACTAGGCGATGAATAGGAGGACGAGAGGTGCAATATGTGTAATACTTGCTATTCAACAATTAACGAAGAAGGTGGTCAAATTAGGTCGCTAGACCTGAATCCAAATGGATCCCCAACGGCAAAAGATGTACCCGTTAATCAAACCATCAATGAGTGAGATTTATATTGAGAAGGGGTTATGATAAGCATTGTTACTGATGGTGGTTAAAATAATAATCTACTAGTTCATGAGACACGAGGGCTCTCTTATATAGGGGAGAGTCCCAATGGGTAAATTACATACCGTAAATAGAAGAGATAGAAAATAAATAAACAAATATGAAATCATAGAATATCTCTACAATCTCCCTTAAGACGGAGCATAGATGTCGATCATGCTCAGCTTGGATCCACACTTCTGAAACGGGTCTCTGGTCAAGGCCTTGGTGAAGATATTTGCAGAAATGACGTGGAAAGTGGAGACGAACCTTTCTGAATAATGTCACATGTATAATGACAATCCAACTCAATTTGCTTTGCCCTATCATAAAAAGCAAGATTATTGGCAATAAATAGTGCAACCCGGTTGTCACATTGTAAGAGCATGGGAAGTGGTACATCAATGTCAAGGTCGATCAAAACTGATCAAACCCACATCATCTCAGTGGTCTCTTGCTGCGCTAGATCTGGCCGCTACTGTTTGTTTCTTGATCTTCCAGGATACCAAAGAGCTACCAATAAATACTGCTAACTCTGAGGTAAACTTTCTGTTCTCATGACATCCTGCATAGTCTGCATATGTGCAAGCTGAGACTTTGAGAGATGTCACTTTCTTGAAAAATAGTCCTGCATCTGGAGATGACTTCAAGTACTTTAGAATAATGTGAACATCATTCGTATGTACCTGTCGGGTTGCTCCATGAACTGGCTAACCTGACTAACAATAAGTGAGATGTTTGGTCTGGTGACTGTAACATAAAGTAGCTTCCCAACCAGCTCTATGTATCTCCTCTTATCCACTTCCTCTGTATCATCATCGTATATTCTCATGCTGGTGTCCATAGGAGTAGTTTCATGTCTGCACTTGCTCATGCCAATTTCTGTTAAAAGGTCTGTAATATAATTCCTTTAATTATCACAAGGCCCTGCTGATTCGTGGCAGACTCTAATCCCATGAAGTATCATAAAGGACCAAGATCCTTGGTAACAAATTGTTGCCCAAGGAACTCCTTATCCTTTCTAATCCCTTGCACATCATCTCTTGTAATGATGATATCATCAACATAAATCATAGTAACAATTGTACCTCTTTAGGATCTCTGAACAAACGAGTGATCTGCATTCAACCTTGTGAATCCTTTTTGCTTAATCAAGTCCAAGATTTTCTGGAACCATGCTCTCAGACTTTGCTTAAGGCCATAGATAGCTTTACGAAGTCTACAAACTTGCTGGCACTCCTCCTCAACAACAAACCATAGTGGTTGCTGCATGCAGACTTCTTCTCGGAGATCACCATAAAGTGATAGGAGAAAAGAAGTCGATCCATTAGACGTACCCGAGGGCTCTTTTATATAGGAGAACAGCCCTGGGTTAATTACAAGATAAGTACTCTGAGAAACAGGAATTACATAAGAAAGACATAGCATGATATTTAACTTAACACTCTCCCTCAAGCTGGAGCATATATATCTATCATGCTCAGCTTAGACCAACACTTCTGAAAAGGACTTTGGGCTAGAACCTTGGTGAAGATATCTACTGTCTGATCTCCTGTAGACACATGAGATGTAGATATGAGTCCCTTCTGTATCAGATCTTGAGTGTAATGGCAGTCCACCTCAATATGCTTCGTTCGTTCATGGAATGCAGGATTATTTGCAATGAATAATGCGGCTTGATTATCACATAATAGTTGCATAGAAAGAGGAACTTCTATGGAAAGATCAGTCAACACCGATCTAACCCACATCATCTCTGCACTTCCTTGGGCCATGGCTCTGTGTTCAGATTCTGCACTTGATCGGGCAACTACAGTCTGCTTCTTGCTTTTCCATGAGACAAGTGAGTGTCCAACAAAAACTGCAAACCCCGAAGTGGACTTCCTGTCCGTGGGGCATCCTGCATAGTCAGCGTCTGCACAAGCTGTTACCTCCAAGGATGTATCCCTACTGAATAGGAGTCCTGAACCAGGTGAGTTCTTCAGATATCTCAAGATCATATAGATATCATCCATATGTGCCTTTCTGGGTCGCTCCATGAATTGGCCGACCTTGCTTACTGCAAACATAATATCTGGCGTGGTGATAGTAACATATAGAAGCTTCCCAACAAGTTCTCTGTACCTCCTGCTATCAACTTCTTCAGTATCGTCATCATACAATTTCATACTTGGATCCATAGGAGTCGTAGCTGGCTTGCATCCAGTCATACCCGTCTCAGAAAGGAGATCCATGACAAACTTTCTCTGGGTCATCACTAGACCACGATGATTCCTGGCAAACTCTAACCCCAGGAAGTAGCGAAGAGTGCCAAGATCCTTGGTCACAAACTCTTTACCTAGGAATTTCTTGGCTATATGAATGCCTTGAGCATCATCTCCTGTCACAATAATGTCATCTACATAGACAAGAATGACAATCGTACCTCTCTGTGTCTTCTGAACAAATAGTGAGTGGTCCGTAGTGGACCTCTTAAATCCATGTTGCTCAATTAGTTCTGACAGCTTTTGGTACCAAGCTCTCGGACTCTGCTTTAAGCCATAAATAGCCTTATGTAGCCTGCACACCTTCTGGGACTCCCCCTCAGCAGCAAACCCAGGTGGCTGCTGCATGTAAACTTCTTCCTGGAGATCTCCATAGAGAAATGCATTCTTCACATCAAGCTGGAATAACAACCAATCCCGTGATATAGCAGTTGCTAGTAATATCCGAAGCGTCGAATGTCTCGCCACTGGAGAAAACGTGTCCTGATAATCCACCCCGTATGTCTGGGTAAAGCCACGGGCCACTAGTCTTGCTTTGTAGCGATCCACACTCCCATCTGCACTTTGCTTAATGGAGAATATCCACTTGCAACTGACAATCGAAGCACTACGTGGAGGCGGAACAATAGTCCATGTCCCGCGAGATGTTAAGGTCGCCATTTCTTCTTCCATGGCCTGACGCCACCTGCTGTCCTGTAAAGCCTCCATATATGTTCGGGGTATAGTAACCACATAAAGATCAACAATAAACAACTTCTTGTACTCATATGAAAGATGATCCAAAGAGACATGTGCCGCAAGTGGGTATTTGGCACATTGACGTCGTGGCTTCCTCAACGCAATAGGAACATCCATATCGGCCTCCTTAATGTCCTCTACAGCAGAGTTATCCTGTAAAACTCCAGTGCCATAAGTAGAGATAATGTTATCATGGCATACCTTAGGCGTGCTGGATGATGTGGACGACTGTTGAGCAGAAGAGCTAGTAGAAGACCTGCGAGTGTAAACAATGGGTAAAAATCTTGGCTCAGGTGTTGGTGGTGGTGGTGCAGGTAAAGGTTGCTCAGGTTCAACTGGTGTGAGAGATGGAGGTGGAAGAACAACATTATCGTCCGCATTGTTATTGGATAACCTGTCACCTGTAGGAGAGAAGTACATGATAGACTCAAAGAAAGTTACATCTATACTCACATAATATCTCCTACTCATTGGATCATAACATCTATACCCTTTTTGAGTATGAGAGTATCCAACAAACACTCATTTGATAACTCTTGGAGAGAGCTTATCATGACCAGGGGTACAATTATGCACAAATGCTACAGATCCAAAGACACGAGGTGTGAGGGAGAATAGGTCCTTCTTGGGAAACGCAATCAAGAAGGGAACCTTCTCTCCAAGAACAGTAGACGGCATACGATTCACCAAGTAGCATGCATAAGAACAGCATCCCCCCTGTTATAGAAAAAAAGGCTCGATCAATTTAAAAAAAAAGAAAAAAAGAGAAGAGATTTGTTTTTTTTAAAAAAGGGACATAAAGAAAGGGATTTTTTTCCGAAAAAAGGCGCGTACACAAAAAAGCCGTACGAAGTTTGCGGAAGCTGTATAAAAAAATCAACGGCTTATTTAAAAAAATGTGTTGAACGACTAAAAAAAAGGAGAAAAGAAAAGAAGAGAATACCCGAAAAAAAGGAAGAAGAAGAGAATGGCTAAAAAAATGATGACGATGATGCAGGTTTTTGGGTTTCTCCCAACTTGATTCAAACTCTTTATTCTATCAAGTATGGGAAAAAGAGGGAGTCAGAAATGACATTCTTCTGGACTTCTGCATGTCTACGACTGACAAATCGACACTCCAGCTTTCTACAGAGCATCCATTTTCATCGAGCATTAATTTCTTCGACATGGTGCATACTTCTTCTTTTGCGACCCGACTACTACTCCGCGCTGGACTTCTTCTTCTGCAGTGATTCTGCTCCAGGCACGACAGAGATACGTTCCGGTGACCTGCATGCACGACAGAGATACGTTCCGGTGACCTGATATCGCATCGGTTCTACAGGCATGACAGAGACACGTTCCGATGACCTGAAAGCCGCAGACCCGTCCTCGTGCATGGTCCTCTACCAGCAACGGACATGTGTTCTTGTGATGTATCGTGTGAGGATGCGGTGTATACTTTCTTCTTGTTGCAAGCTACAGCTTTCTCAGCTCCAGCTTGAGGGGGAGTGTTAGAGAATATTCTGTGTGGCTATTTGTTAAGAGGATATTCTATAGAGAATATCCTATAGAATATTCTCCCCTGAGCACCTATGTAAGGATCCCCACACCTCCTGTACTCATTGAGAGAATTACAATAGAATATCCGCCCATTTGAGGGCTTCTCCCATAGTTTCATCTCGCTATTTAGGGAGTAGGGTTCCACGTAAATCTCCGTGTTCTTATGTTTATTATGTTGATTTATCGATTCCGCTTCCGCTTTTGCTTCTCAGATTTCAACACCCCCAAAAGGAATGAGGGGAACGACTATGGATTAAAAACGTCCGAGTGACATCAAGAAGGTGGCGATATTTTCGTTCCGCCACACCATTTTGTTGCGAAGTGTAACTACAAGAAGTTTGATGAACAAGGCCCTGTGAACTGAGAAAATCAGATAAATGTAATGTTGAAAACTCCAAAGCATTATCCGTGCGAATTACTTTGACATTGGTAGAGAAGATATTATTAACTTCAATAATAAATTTTTGAATAATAGTACCAGCTTCAGACTTTTGTTTCAACAAGAATACTCAAGATAATCTGGAAAAATCATCAACAACAACCATATAATAACGATGTCCCTAAAGACCAGGGACACGACTCGGACCCCAAATATCAAAGTGAAACAACTCAAAAGACCGACTACTATGACGACTCAGACGAACTGGAAAAGAAGACCGATGATGTTTCCCAAGCTGACAGGATTCACAATCCAATGCAGTACAGGTAGATATCCGCGGCAAGACATGACACATCTTCTGCAGAGGCAGATGGCCAAATCGAAGATGCCAAAGGAATGGAGAAATGGATCCAGAGGGAATAGTAGCGGCACCAGCACATGATGATATAGCAAGCTTATACAAGCCTCTCTGCTCACGGCCACTTCCAATCATCCTGCCATCAGTATGTCCTGAAACACAAAAGTAGAGGGGTCAAAGATGGCACGACAATGTAAATCTTTTGTAAGCTGGCTAATTGACAACAAGTTCATCTGAAAGTCAGGTGCGTATAAGACATTCTGAAGGCTCAAAGAAGGTGTCAGAGTGATCTCCCCCTGATCAACAATGGGTAATCGGACCCCATTGGCAATGACAACAGATCGGTCTGGTGGAAGTGCTCTGTATGTAGTAAACTGCAATCTGTCGTCGCACATATGATGGGAAGCCCCGGAATCCATAATCTAATCTGTCATGTCCGAGCAAGTAGTACTGGTAAGTGCATAAGGAGTATCTGATGAGCTAGAGAACGCTCTGGCCGAAGCTGTAGCATCCGTAGAACCTGGAGACGAAGACATAGGTGTAGTTATCATCTCACGAAGTCGGAAGATGATATCATCAAAGCGAGCATCTGGAAGAGGCACAGCGGTAGCCTCAGTCTGCTCAGCAACATGTGCAGATGCTGGATATCCATGATTGTGAAAGCATGTCTCCTCAGAGTGGCCTGGACGGTGACAATGAGTACATAGGCCACGGTGTCTGCCTCCCCCTCTACCACGAGGTCCACGGCCCAAAAAATGTGATGCTCCTCCTCTGCCACGAGTGGTAGCCATAGCTGAAGGGTAGGCTGGACGGTAGATGCTGAGGCAGTAGTAATCCTACTCAATCTCTTATATACCTCCTCCATTGATGGAATAGTTTCTCTAGTCAGAAGTTGAGTACGGGTTGCATCGTACTCAGGATCAAGAGAGGACAGAAATACGCTGGTCATCGTAGCATTTCTGTATGCCTGCTGTTGATGAGAGAAATGTGCATGTAGTGGTTTCCCATTTTGTTTCGTAGAGAAGATGTCGAATTGTAACTGGAGAATCTTGCTCTCATTCTTGGACTGCCCGTATGCAGCGGCCAGTATATCCCACATAGCCTTTGCTGTGGGTTGATTCACACTATCATTTGCAATCTCCGTAATCAACGTCCCAGAGAGCCATATACGGGCATACGCATCGTCTTGCTTCCACGTCGCATTCGCTCCAGTCTTGTCATCCGGCTCAGATTCTGTCAGAATGTGCTCCTTGTTGTGGCACTGCATCAGGGTGCGAAACTACATAGACCATAGTTCATAGTTGGTCCCATTCATCTTGACTATTGGGGCTGGGCCTTTGAAGGCTCCCGAGGTTGTAAACATGTCACCCTTGTTCTCTGACAAGATTGACGAAGAGCCTCAGACCGACGGAGATAACCAAAATATGCGGTCTACAGTATTATATGAGGGATAGGTTGTATGTGTGATGCAAAATACAATTTTCGCGCGGCGTTGAAATTTGAATATTTGATTGGTGGAATTTCGGTGGAGAAAAGAGAGGGGTTGAGAAGAGAAACTCGTCGGGAACGAGGGGTTGAGGGAGAAGAAGCGCGAAGACCGCGTAGGGGAGTGAGAGAGGGATAGAGAATAATTTTCAATTTGATAACATCTGAACTCTCTCAAAACATTGGACCCTTATCCCTTTATATAGGAGGGATGAGATTACAAAAATAGGAAACTAATTTAATTTAATAACTAATTATCCTAATTAGACTCTAACTAATTAACCGACTAACTACCTAATTTGAAATTCAAAAAAATCTCTAACTGATTTATTGAGATCACAGGCGATCTCATTTATTTAATTAAAGACACGACAATTTAAATAAACGTAAATAAAATTGACCAATAAAATTAGATAAATTGGGCCCTATCCGTTGGTTCCACGCTGCATCAACTCTCCTTCGCTTTTAAAAATTCGTCTCCCGACGAATTGCTGGATCTTCAGGTTGTTGATGGCGAGTGGCTTGTTGGTCGAATCTCCCAATTTCGCTCCTTTTCCATAATACGATTATAATTTCTTTTCACTGAGGGGCATGGTTGCAAATGTTCTACCCTTTCATTTGAAGGGATTTCATAGCACAACACATCCTTCAATTGCCCCTTTTGATAAGAACTTTTGTAGGGGGGGTTTTTCCTGCAATTTTTCCCATTTAACCCCTTATCCCTTAACTTTAGGGATTGACTTGCCGAAAAACCCATTGATAGGGTTTGGCGTGTCCATGAGAAGAGGCGGCGGTGCTTATTGGTGGTGGAGGGCGCGTCGGGGCTGGAGTAGGGGAGGCGGTGGCGATGTGACAGATCTGTTCCAAGCGGCAGGCGGCCGCGTCGATGCTCCTTGTTCACAGACAAACAACGGGGTGTCCTGGCCAACAGAAGGGATTTGTGGGCAGAAGCTCGCGGGAGGTGCTTGGTTGCGGCAGCTGGGTCACGCAGGTTGGGGGGATGCGCGATGATGGCGCAAGAGGTGAACGGTAGGGGCGTTGATCGTTTCTGGCGGTGCGAGAGATGGTGCGGGGTGCGATGGCGAGGGGGAGCTGTAGGTGGGAGGGCGGCAAGGAGCTGGTGCGGGTGCGATGGCGAGGGAATGGTTTTTGCGGAGGTGGTGATGAGAGGCAGCAGCGGTAGTGGTGGGGCAGGAGGACTCGTTGGAGGTGCTGGGATCGTAGGTGCCGCGAGAAGGGGGTACGAGGGTACGAGGATGGTGGGTGGAGTCCGCGCGAGGGCTGTGGACGGGGCGTAGGTCGATTCCGGGGGGTTTTGCGAATCTGAAAGTACCTGTACAACAAGCGTTTTGGCTTCTTTTCTTCCGGAATGGGTTGGACAGCGAAGAACTCCTTGGCGACGGCATTTTTTTCCTCTGAGATGGACTGGACAGCGAGCAGTTCGTTGTTTTTCTCTTCTAAAACGGCTTGGACAGCGGCATATTCTTCGTTGACAGCGAGATTTTCGTCTTCAACTTCGGTGTCGGTGGTTGGAGGCTTCGATTTGGCGGTGTTTTCCTCAAGTTGGCGTGTTATCTCAATATTCAATGTATCTCGCATCTGGGATGCCACAACTTGCATATCGGCACAAATTTGGCTCATATTTGATAACGTTTGTCTAACCTTGGCACGCCATGTACGGTCATTGGAGCGGGATCCGTTGGATTTTTTGTGCGAACGTCTGGATGGATCGCTAGATCGTGAGGACGATCTGTAGGCCATGCTCTGATACCAATTGATGCAAAATACGATTTTGGCGCGACGTTGAAATTTGAATATTTGATCGGTGGAATTTCGGTGGAGAAAAGAGAGGGGTTGAGAAGAGAAACTCGTCGGGAACGAGGGGTTGAGGGAGAAGAAGCGCGAAGACCGCGTAGGGGAGAAGAGAGAGAGGGATAGAGAATAATTTTCAATTCGATAACATCTGAACTCTCTCAAAACATTGGACCCTCATCCCTTTATATAGGAGGGATGAGATTACAAAAATAGGAAACTAATTTAATTTAACAACTAATTATCCTAATTAGACTCTAACTAATTAATCGACTTACTACCTAATTTGAAACTCAAAAAAATCTCTAACTGATTTATTGAGATCACAGGCGATCTCATTAATTTAATTAAAGACACGACAATTTAAATAAACGTAAATAAAATTGACCTATAAAATTAGATAAATATTAGGCCCTATCCGTTGGTTTTACGCTGCATCAATGTGTATACTCATACAACCATCCCTACTCCTTGTTGGAGCGCCGTCCCTAGTTCGCAGGCTGCAAAGACGACGTCGGAGGCGGCCTGTGCCGCGCGGGTGGGCTGGAGTCGCACGGAAGAGCGCCTAGGGGCTGCTGGGGGGCGATAATGTGCCGCTGTGGGGGGTCGCCGGGAGCCGCTGGGGCGGCGAGAGCCGCCTGAGGCGGCACTGGGGGCAGCGGGGTGCTGCAGGGAGTGGTGCGGGGGCTGCTGGAGGCAGCGCTGGGGGCCGCTGGAGGCGGCGGGGGGGGCCGCTGGAGGCGGCGGGGGGGGGCTGGTTGGTGGGTGGAGGGGTTAGGGTTTTGGGTGGGATACCGAGACCCCGGTCTAGGACTGTTGCTCCAATACCATGACAGGAGAAAAGAAGTTGATCCATTATACGTATCCGAGGGCTCTCTTATATAGGAGAATAGCCCTGGGTTAATTACAAGATAAGTACTCTGAGAAACAAGAATTACATAAGAAAGACATAACATGATATTTAACTTAACAGAAAGAAATGCATTCTTGACGTCAAGCTGAAACAACGACCAATCGTGCACCACAACAGTAAGAAGAACCCGAAGTGTAGAATGGCGAGCCACTGGTAAGAAGGTATCCCGACAGTCTACACAATAAGCCTCGCCTTATAATGATTTATTGTATCTTCTCGGTGTTTCACGATGAACACCCACTTGCAACTGACAACAGATGCTTCAAGGGGATCTGGGACTAAGCTCCACATGCCACGTGACTATAACACAACCATTTCCTCCTCCATTGCAAGACGCCACTGACTGTCTTGCATGCCTCATGGTAAGTCCGTGGAATCTCCGCGATAGATATACTCACAACAAACCTTCTGAAATATGCTGACATGTGTGCCAAAGAAACAATGGAAGCAAGATGATACGAGACACATGTATGCATTTGCTTCCTAAGCGCAATAGGCACCTCAAGATCATCGCCAACCTCTACATGCTTACTAGCCTCCTATGAAGGAACTTGCTCATCATGTACAATAGCCTGCTGTAGAGAGAACTCACCGTTGCCATCGGTAGAAACATTGTGATCAGAACATACCCGAGGTGTGCGGGATGATTGGGGAGACCCACGAGTAGTAGACGTCCTGCGAACATATCAACATGGTAAGAGTCAAGCTATGAGACTATGAGGAGGAGGTGGTGGTGGTGTAGGAATCGTATGATGTATTTGAACGGGAGGTGGTGGTGGTGAAGGAGGTGGAGACATTTAAACCTCCTCTCCAGAATCCGATGGAGTGAACTTGTCACCTTCATGGGAAAAGTATATCACATGCTCAAACAAGATAACATCAATACTGCCATAATACTTTCGACGAACATGATTGTAACATTAGTATCCCTTCCGTGCCTTGAATACCCTACAAAAACACGCTTGACAACTCTGGGGGCAAGCTTATCAGGTAACAACTGATGCACAAATGCTATAGAACCAAACACAAGGGGTGGGGAAGAACAGATCATTCTCGGTAAACGCAATCGAGAACGAAATCTTCTCACCCAAGACAACGGAAGGCATACGATTCACAAGATAGCAAGCGGTGAGAACAACATTACCCTAAAAGGAGTGAGGAGCACAACTTTGAATCAAAAGAGTCCACGTGACATCAAGTAATGACGGTGTTTACGTTCAGCAACACTGTACTGCTGGGACGTGTGGGCACATGATGTCTGATGTACGATACAAGCCATCAAAAGAAATGTGAAAGCTGTAAGGTACATGTTAGAAAATATAATACGGAAGCATATCAGAGAAATAAAGAATAAAACTTTAGGAACATCAGGCGGGATGAAACCACGGGAGAACGCCTCAATGGGATGATTTATGCATTGCAATTTCTTACTGAATACAGAGGGTGTGGGGCTTCTTATATAGCCCTCACCGAGTCTCCACATCCCACAGACGGTCAATGTGAGACCAAACAACTGGATGTGGTAAATGGATCCTAGAGTGTTCCATTTACTCATCTGCACCATAGGTCATACATAACACATATACTCCAACACTCCAAACAGAAAAAAATCTCAAACTCACACTACAAGACACTATGGACATTATCAACTCAACGCGCACAATTGTCGGCTGCTGTCGAGGACATTGCTTCTCACGCCGTGCAGGTGAGGAGGACCAAACAGGCTGGAGCCCTATACTGCACATGTCAGAGCCACTGGATCTGAAAATGAGTCTCCACCTAGAGAACTCTGGCCTGCCACATGTAGAAGACTGTATCATGTGGACAACTGCTCCATCTCTAAAAGGGCCAAATTGAAAAGCCGTGGAGACATCCTCGTCAGAGTCCATGGTTGTTGGAGAATGGAGTATGAAAAGTCTCCTCGTTGGAGAACTGGGTCTCTCCCATACTGGCTCAGAGAATGAGATCTCTACTCTGGAGTCCCTGTGAAACCACATGAAAACCCTAGCCCACATGGCATAGGGAATGGGAACTCTACTATGGAGTCCCTATGGAACACATGAAACTCTAAGCCGACTAGAAAAGATGGTGACCTCACAACTGATCACAAGCATGTGCGAATCAACCTGAAGACTCATAATCTGAACGTCGAGTCTGAAACATGAAGAACTGTAGAGTCTGAAAATCTGGCATGTCTCTGACCGGAGAATCTGGATCTGAACTGGAATCATCATGGCAGTAGAACTCTACATAATACTCCCTCTTTCTCCCATACTTGTCAGAAAACAATGGCATCGATAAAGTTGCGAGAAGACGAGAGAATTTGGGAGAAAACAAATGAACCAAATAAGCTATCTATATATTTTTGGCTTTTCAATTTTTTTTTATTTTCATTTTTTTCTCGTACGGTTTTTTTGTACGATTCTCCTTTTTTAATGGCTATTTCCCCTTTTTTAAAACCGTTCATCAGAAAAGATTTTTTTTTTCATTTTTTTCTTTTCTTGTGTATGATTTTTTTATCTTGTATGTGCTTTTTCTCAATTTTTTTTAAATCCAAGGCCCAATTGGGCCAACCTGAAGCATCTCCCTCCCCCCTTCACTTTATTTAGGTTTCCCACGTGAACCCTTTTCTTGATAGACCGCTGCCCCCCGAAGGGGTTCTCTTCATTCTGCCTCTGCCTGCATCTGGGAGGAGTGTCGCTGGCGAGGAACGCTGAGGAGATGCGACATCGTCGCCTGGACTTAATGCTGCGCGAGCTGGAGGAGCCACCAGGAGAAGGGGATGCATCCTGGAGATCACGTCGCTGATCGTTCTGCCGCCTGTACCTTGTTGTAGAGATGGTGGAGAGGTCTTGTCGATGGGGATGGGGCTGGAAGGATTTTACGATCGATCGATCCATGGGAGCGGTGATTGCGCCCACACGATTAGGGCTTTAAATGCTCGGCTATGTGCCACCGCTGGATGTGGTTAGCATGTTCTTGCGGCTGATTGCAACGAGAACAAGGGCTCCAAGCCCTAACTTGATGCTCCCGCTGTGGCTAGGATGAATCAAATGCACTTCTGTGGCGGTCGAGAGCTGCCGCCGATGCAGGAGACGTAGGAGAGGGAGAGATCTGGTGGTTGTTGCATTACGCGAAGGGGCTTCAAGGTACGACGACACATGATGATCGTATTGTGGGTGCAGGTCGCCGCTGCCGGCGAGATTGCCGGAATCGAGAGGCCACCGGCTTGAGTTAGGGTTTCAACAGAGAAACCCTAGAATGGAATCCTGATTTCGATCTTGGTCAGAAATTTGGGGTTCAATAGAAATCCTAGAACTTGGACATAACTTGAAAAAATAATAATCTTAAAAAACAACTTATAATCGAGTCTCGAACAAAGTATAAATATTTAAGAACAACTCCTCGAGAATCGAACCCGCTCTAACCAGCTCTCATACCATGTTAGAAAATATAGTACGGAAGCATATCAGAGAAATAAAAAATAAAACTTTAGGAACAATTGAATTTAACGTGGAACCCTACTCCCTAAGGCTTTTAAAACGGAGCTATTCCAGAAGTGTTGTTCCAAGCTTGAGCATTACTGACATTTTTTGCTCCACCTTGAAGGGAACTGTTGAGAGTTATTTGTATTTATCTATTTCTTATTTATTTCTTATATAATTTACCCTATATAGGTTTCTCCTCTCTATATAAGAGAGTACTATGGCCTCATGAATTATCAAGTTATTCATTTCTCTCTACACCTCCCAAGGTAGCATACCCTCTATTGGGAGAATGATTCAATATGTATTCCAAAGAAGCCTACGACTCTCTTATATAGAGGAGAAACCCATGGGTAAATTACATAAGATGGAATAAATAAATAGAAACGTGAGAACAATACAAAGAACATAATAATAAGTCTACACTCCCCCTCAAGATGGAGCATAGATGTCAATCATGCTCAACTTGGATGCACACTTCTGAAAGGGTCCTCTGATTAAGGCTTTAGTAAAAATGTCTACAGTTTGTTCCCTTGAGCTCACATGAGAAGTAGAAATAAAACCTTTTTGAATCATGTCTAGTGTATAATGGCAATCCACTTCAATATGTTTGGTTCTCTCGTGAAAAGTAGGATTATTTCCAATGAATAAGGCTGCCTGATTATCACATTGTAACTACTTAGGAAGTGATACATCAATATATATGTCAGCTAAAACAGTTCGGACCCACATCATCTCTGTGCTTCCTTGTGCCATAGCTCTATATTCTGATTTAGTACTGGACATCGCAACCATGGTCCGTTTCTTACTCTTCCAGGACATTAAAGAGACACCAACAAATACAACGAAGTCTGAGGTATACTTCCTGTCCTTAGGGCATCCTGCGTAGTCTGCATCAGCGAAGGCTGTAATAATGAGGGATGCCCTTTTTCTGAATAACAATCCTACACCTGGAGAAGACTTCAAGTGTCTCAATATCATATGGACTGCATCCATATGTACCTGTTTGGTCTGCTCCGTAAACTGACTAACCCGACTAATGGTGAATGAGATGTCTGGCCTAGTGATGGTAACATAAAGTAGCTTTCCCACCAATTCTCTGTATCTCCTGTCCACCTCTTCTGTATTAGCATCATATAGCATCATGCTTAGATCCATAGAAGTAGTGGCAGGCCGACACTCAATCATACCTACCTCAGTTAGCATATCAGTAACATATTTTCTTTGGGTCATCATAAGACCCAACTGATTTTTGACAAACTCTAACCCCAAAAAGTACTGTAGGGTGCCAAGATCCTTAGTGACAAACTGCTGACCAAGAAATTCTTTTGCCTTTTTGATCCTATGCACATCATCTCCTGTAACAAGTATATCATCAACATAGACCATAGTAACGACCGTACCTCTGTGGGTTCTCTGAACAAACAACGAATGATCTGTATTTGATCTCTTAAAGCCCTGCTTCTCAATTAGGTCCGAGAGCTTCTGGAACCAGAACCTTGGACTCTGCTTAAGACCATAGATGGTCTTGTGAAGTCTACAATCCTGCGGACACTCCCCCTGAACAACAAACCCCGGAGGCTGCTGCAGGTAGACTTCTTCCTTGAGATCACCGTATAGAAATGCATTTTTGACTTCAAGCTGAAATAAAGGCCAATCACGTACTACTGCTGCAACAAGGAGAACTCGAATTGTGGAGTGACAAGCAACCATAGAGAATGTTCCAGATAGTCCACCCCATAGGTTTGAATGAGCCCACACACAACTAATCTAGCATTGTAACGATCAATACTTCCATCGACATGGTGCTTGATAGTAAACATCCACTTACAACTGGCAATAGACACTCCAGTAAGAGCATGGACCAAGATCCAGGTGCCACACGACTGTAGCCCGACCATCTCCTCCTCCATGGCAAAACGTCACCTACTATCTCTCAAGGCCTCCTGGTAAGTCCGTGGAATCACCACGATAGATAGACCAACTGCAAACTTCCTGAAATCCACTGCAGACGATCAAACGAAACATGATAAGCGAGAGGATACGATGCATACACGCGCCTATGCTTCCGAATTGCAATACATCCGTGGTATTGGGGATCTCCTCAATATGTATGTCACCCTCCTGCAAAGGTTCCCGCTCAGACACATCTCCAGATCCATCAGTAGAAATAATGTATTCAAAACAACCTGAGACATGCAAGATAATGTGCGAAGATCATGACCAGAAGCCGGTCGATGGGTATAGAACCGCGGTAAGGGTGGAACAAGGGAAGTTGGTGATTGTGGCACAAGAGGAGGTGGAACAACATGTGCATTGGAAGGTGGTGATGAGCTTGTAGGAAAAGGTGACATGTAAACCTCATCGTCTGAATTATATGAAGTTAATCTATCTCCTGCAGGAGAAAAATACATCACTAACTTAAAAAAAGTGATATCAACACTGGCATAATATTTCGTGCGCAATGTATCATAGCATCTATATCCTTTTTGTGTCCTGGAGTACCCAACAAAAACACATTCGACTGCTCTAGGAGAGAGCTTGTCAAGGCCATGAAACAACTGATGTACAAAGGCAACTGAGCCAAAAACATGAGGAGTGAGAACAAATCATTCTCAGGGAAGTCCAGTGAGAAAGGAATTTTCTCAACTAGAACATACGAGGGCATGCGATTCATTAGATAATAAGCAGTGAGAACTGCATCACCCTAGAATGAATGTGCAGCATGACTCTGCATGAGAAGGTTTCGAGTAATATCAAGTGACAATGTTTTCATTTTGCAACACCATTTTGTTGAGACGTGCATGCACATGAAGTTTGATGAACAATACCTCGAGAGATGAGAAAAACTATGAGAGTGCAAGAGTACAAAATTCCAATGCATTATCAGTTCACTTGAATTTGACTGTAGAGGAAAAAAATTCTTTACTTCATTGATAAAAGATTTTATCACATTCCCAGTCTTAGATTTATTCTTTAATAAGAAAACCCATGACAAACGAGGAAATCATCTACAACCACTAGACAAAATATGTCCCTGGTGGTCAGGTATACGACTCGGACCCCAGATATCGACGTGAATCAACTCAAGAAGGGAGTCACTACTCCGACCTTGACGACTCGAAAAAGTATACTGGTGGTGCTCTCCTAACTGGCTTGCTTCGTAGTGGAATGACGAGCGAGGTGAGATTTGAGGAAGAACGTGACACATGCATCTTCTGAAGAGGAAGGTGACCAAAGTGCAGATGCCACATAAATGGGGAGACTGATCCTGTAGGATTGAATGACAGACCATCATAGGGAGTACGAACCAGTTGATAGAGGCCGCCCTGCTCACGGTCACAACCAATTACCTTGCTTGTAAGAATGTCCTGAAATACAAGAGAAGATGGATACAAAATAGCATGACAAGTGGATCCTTCGTAATTTGACTAATAGACAATAAATTCATAGAAAAATCAGGAGCACGCAAGACATTCTGTTGATGCATCGAGGACGTCAAACTGATCTCCCCTATCTTGCAACTGGAGAATGAGTCCCATCGGCTATGATAAATGATCTGTCAGGGGGAACCTGTCTATACTTAGTAAACTGACTCCTGTCTCCATACATGTGATGGGACACCCCAGAATCCATAATCATTCTGTAATGTCAGTTCTATGAGAACTACTAAGAGCACATATGCTGCCTGAGGTACTGGCGGAAGCATAGGCTAAAACATTCGAATGACTTTCTGAAGCAGACGAGGATGTATGAGAACCAACAAGAGGCATAATCTCTCTCAGGAGAGTAACGAAATCCTCAAATCTCTGGTCGGATGTAGGCACAACGGAAGGTTTAATCTACTCAACCACACGAGCAGAAGCCGAAAGATCATGCTTGGAGTAGCATGTATCTTCAGAGTGTCCTGGATGATGGCAAAAAGTACACGGCTGGCGGATACAACCTCCTCTTCTACGAGGTCCACGGCCACAGAACTGAGAACTAGAAGAACCTCCTCTGCTGCAAGAGGCAGCCATCGCAAAGGAGGTCTGACTAGAAGTAGAGGAATGAACAGTATTTCTACTAAGCCTGCGATATGCCTCTTCCATGGGAGAAATGATAGCATCCACAAGTATCTGTGAGCAGAGCAGTATCATACTCCGGATCAAGGGTTGCAAGAAATACACCAACCATGGTTGCGTTCCTGTAAGACTTCTGCTGCTTAGGGGTGGCTACAAGTAGACCTGGCCAACAGGGTGGGGGCCCGCCGACCCAACCCGCCTAGCCCGCTCATGGGTCGGACTTGGGCTTGGAGATTTAAGCATGGGTCGGCCCGGCCCGACCCGTAAAAAAAATAAAAAAATTATAAATATATGCTAAATAATACATGTATTAATATGACACGCTTTAAGTTTTTCATTTGTGACACTAGTTTTAAACAAACTTCAATAGTTTACATGTGAAGTAACATGTAAACTACTTATATTAGTTATATAAAGTATAAATGGTATTAATAAAAGCATTTATATATGTTATATACCATTAAAAAATTCAACAGAAAAATGATGAAATGGGCCATGAGCCGGCCTATGGCGGGCTTTGGACAGAGGTTTTTTAACCTTGACCCGTTCGGCCTGGCCCATGGGTCGGCCCGGCCCGCATTTTGGCCAGGTCTAGCTACAAGTGGCATCAAGCTATGGAGCTTCTCGAACATACCTCTGAGAGAGGTATACAAAGAGTGCAAAGGACGACCATTCTGCTTAACCGTGAAGATATCATACTGTAATTGAAGGATCTTGGTCTCATTCCTCCTCTGAGAATATGTAGCAACAAGAATGTTCCATAACGTCTTAGCGGTGGGCTAATGTATAATATCATTGGCGATCTCAACTGTGAGAGTGTCATACAACCATACACGGGCATAAACATTGTCGGCCTCCCACGAGGCATTCACCCTAGTTTTGTCAGCCGGCTCCTCTTCAGTAAGAATGTGTTTCTTACCAATAGACTGCATTAGGCTCATGAACTACATGACCCATAGTTCATAATTCGTCCCATCCATCTTGTCTATTGGCGTTGGACCTCGAAAAGCACCAGTGGTGGGGATCTCAACCTTACTTTCTGACATGTTGCCAGATCTAGAGACTGGAGCTTGTAGACCACATAAGTTCGTCTAAAACATAGAGAGAAGTGGTTGCATATAGAGAGTAAGTACAACCCTTCCCATCATCGCGTAATGTGTCTTAGACAAGAAACAATTCAGATATGAAATTACCAAAAAGTCTTCAAAAATAGACTTGAAGTGCTCACCAGATCACTTGTTTGAAACCCTAGGGAGCGACAGGAGGCACCCTAGGGTGTAATGGTGCCATAGGAGGCGGCAACTGCTGTCGGCAGCAGTGCGGCAGCCGCTGGAAGCAGCAACAGTAGCGACGGTGGCCAACGACGTCGATGGAGTCTGAGAGAGGGGGGGCTGGTGTAGGCTAGGTTTTTTTGAAGGTGGAGCACCAGGGCTCCAGTCGAGGACCGTTGCTCTGATATCATGTTGGAAGAATGATTCAATATGTATTCCAAAGAACCCTAGGGCTCTCTTATATAGAGGAGAAGCCCATAGCTAAATTACATAAGATGGAATAAATAAATATAAACGTGAGAACAGTACAAAGAACATAGTAATATCTCTACACCCTCTAATAATGCTTAGCGAATCCTGTAACCGATTAAGCTCTATACTTGCAAATAACTCAAGAAATCACAATATTACAAAAGGAGTATGAACAACCATCACCCAATGTCTAACGCATGTGAACATGAATCTTGGGTAGAATTGAGCAAATCTCCTTCCAGAAAGCAGACGAAAGATGGTGGCCATGCATGATAATGGAGTATTGGATGTCGCAGATCCCAGGGATCATCCTGCAAGTCAGGTTCTTACCACTATAACAACAACAAAGCCTTTTCCCACATTAAGTAGGGTCGACTACATGGATTCTTTGCTCCAATTCAGATCTATCTTGGGTCATTCTCGGGCTTAGATTCTAAGAACTAAGATCCCTTCGTATAGTCTCATTCCTACACTTTTTGGGTCTTCCTCGCCTCTCTTAACCGATGCATTGCTGACCTCTTTTGCAAATGGCCAAACCACCTTAAGCGGTTTTCTCGCATTTTATCCTCGATCGGAGCTACACCAACTCATCTTCTGATGGCATCATTCCGAATCCGATCTTTACGTGTGTGTCCACATATCCACCTTAGCATTTTCATTTATGCTACTGCCATTCTCTCATGGAAGGCCGTATCGATATCGATATCGTTTCGATATCGTATCGATACGATATATCGACAATATATCGACGATATGTCGATGAAATATCGCCCATATCGACGAGCCTTTGTGAAGAAAATGCCTAGAAATCGGGATATATTGCCATATCGGTGCCCATATCGCTCCGATGTCGATATCGATATATCGGTGATATATTACCGATATATCGCGATATTCCCTTCCATGCATTCTCTGCACATGTCTAGGTTCACAGGCCAACATTCAGATCCATAGAGCATAGCAGGTCTCACAATTACTTTGTAAAACTTGCCTTTGATTTTCAAGGAATTTTCTTATCCCATAGAACATCAGAGGCTTCTCTCCACTTTAGCCAGCGTGCATTTATTCTATTAGTAACATCTCCATCAATTTCCCCATCATGTTGCAAAATAGATCCATATATCTAAAAAAATCTCTCTTCTGAATGTTATTGTCACCAATCTTCACCTCGATTCCTTCATCATTGCTTCCATCAAAAGTGCACTCCATATATTTTGTCTTAGCCCTACTTATACGAAATCCTTTAGTCTCCAATGCATGTCTCCAGACCTCAAGTTTCTCATTTACTCCATTTCTAGTCTCATTAATCAACACAATATCATCAGCAAATAACATAAACTAATGCATCTCATCCTGAATGTGACTCGTCAACTCGTTTATAATCAAAGTAAAAAGAAATGGACTCAAAGTTGAACCTTGATGTAAATCAATGTTGACGTCAAATAGTCGGCCTTTCCAGACTGGATCCTTACACAAGATATAGCCCTATCATACATATCCTTTATGAGGTTAATGTATAGGATAGATACTTTTCTCTTCTCCAAAACTCTTATAATATCTCACGTGGGATAAAATCATACCCTTCCCTAAATCAATAAAAATCATATGGAGGTTTTTCCCTTTAGCTCTATAAATCTCCATTATTCTCCTCAACAAATGGATGTCTTCAATGATTGAGCGACCTGGCATGAATCCGAATTGGTCTTCTTTTACTTTGGAAACTTACCTCAACCTTTTTTCGATCACACGTTCTCAAATTTTTATAGTGTGACTCATCAGCTTGATACCTCTGTAATTTGAACAATTTTGAATGTCCCCTTTGTTCTTATAAGGAGGTACCACGATACTTCTCCTTCAATCTTTAGGCATTTTCTTGCTTCACCAAATATCATTAAATAAATTTGCAAACCAAGTCAAACCATGCTCACCTCAAACTCTCCATACTTCTATAGGAATGTCATCCGGTCCTACACATTTCCCAAGTTAACCTTCAAAGCCTCCTCTACTTCCTTTCTTTGTATTCGTCCATAGCTTGCACAATTCAAGTAACTATCACTACTAGCCAGATCTCCCAAAGTGATCTCTCTATTTCCTTCCCCAATGAAAAGCTTATGGAAATATTGCTTCCATCTAGTATTTATATCCTTCTGAGTAACAAGCACGTGACCTTCCTCGTCTTTAATACATCTCACTAGAGAAAGATCTTTATCTTTCTTTATCTTGCTTTGTCCAACCTGAATATATCCTTCTGACCCTCCTTAGAGTCAAGATTTTTGTATAAAACTTCATAAGCTTTTGACATAGCTTCTACAGCCTTCTTTGCTTCCTTCTTCGTTATTTTGTACATAGTTGATGTAATCATCTGTAACACTTTTTATACTTATATATATACACTTTTAGCGGTGGGTCCCAACGTGGGATACTACCCATTTTCAAATTAAAAAAGGATGCTCTTTTAATTTTGAACTTCTCTTGCACCCGTCCACTCCACCACCAAGCCTCCTTTTGGCCTGGAGCTCCTCCCTTTGACTCTTTTAGCATCTCTTTGGCTACCCTTCGGATACAAGATGCTACCGCCTCCCATATCTCGTTTGCACTTTCGCTATAATCCCAAGATAAGTCTTCCAAAACCTTCTCCCTAAAGCTGGATTGCTTCAGTTAGAGATTCCACCATCGAGTTCCAGTGAACTTGGAAACCCTTCTTTTCTTTACCAGCCCTTTTATTTGCACATCCACGACTAACAATTGATATTGTGTTGTTAAACTCTCTCATGGGATTACTTTATAGTCTTTGCAACACAACCGATCTCTTCTCAACACAAAGTAATCTATCTGTGTTCTAGTCGGGCTACTCTTATAAGTAATTAAATGCTCCTTCCTCTTCTTAAAGAGAGTGTTTGCTATGACAAGATCATAAGCCATTACAAAATCCAGAATAACTTTTCCCTTCTTCATTTCTATCCCTGAAGCCATGGCCTCCATGAACACTAGCATACCATGAATCATCCTTTCCCACATGTCCATTAAGATCTCCACCCATGAAAATCATCTTTCTTTGTGGGATTCCTTGCAAAATCTTATCCAGATCCTTCCAAAAATCATGGTTAATCCTTTCATTTAAACTAGTTTGCGGTGCATAAACTGAGATGATATTAAGAATTTCTTCTTCAAGCACCAATTTTGGCAAAATAATCCGATCCCCGGATCTTTGCACCTCAACCACACAATCCTCCGAATCCTTATGAACAACTACTCCAACACCGTTTCTACCCTTTTCTTTGCTTGAATACTAAAGTTTAAAGCTTGTCTTCTCGATCTCCCTTGCTTTCTCTCCAACCTATTTTGTCTCTTGGAGACATAGTATCCGAATCTTCCTTCTTTCCATCGTATCTACTATCTCCATCGATTTGCCAGTCAAAGTGCCAATATTTCAACTACCTATCCGCAACTTCCTTTGCAACCTCTTTTGGACTAACTTCTTCACTCACATATGTCTATCATACGAGAACCCTTGCAAATTTTGGACTGCATCTAAGGGATGGAAGGTTCGTGGAAGAACATGAGAGAGCATTGGAGGGTGCGTGGAAAGAGGGGGGAGTGGAGACGGAGAATCGACGCGGGAGTGCATGCTTAGCAGTGTGCCAGTGAAAAGGTTGGGCCCTTGAATAAGGAGAAGGAAGAGGCTTGGGCGACGGTTACTCATCGCAAGCGTGGGCAACGTTGTTTCAGATGCGGGACGGTCGACCACGTTGCATCCGTTTGCTCGAAGCCTTTGCGCTGTTTCGGGTGTAGGCATCTCGAACATTGTCATGCGAGTTGTCCGTTCGTGCTCTGGCCTTCGCCAGAGTCGCTCTCTTCGGGAGGAGGGGAGGCTGCGTGGGGAGGCGGAGCAGAGATCAGGCTGGTAGCCGAGACCAGGACATGGGTGATGTTTGCGGGTGTCGTCGCCGACAAAACTGTAGCGAAAGCGTCGTCGCGGGTGTTGATCGGGTTGTGGACAAAGGATTCTTTGTCCATTCGATCGATTTGGACAGGAATCATTCTCCTGTTCGGGAAGAGCTTCTACGACGATATCATACCACTGGGGAAGAGGGAATGCGCCATGCAGGGCTTATCAAGGGATCAAGGAGATCGACTGCTCACTCTTTTGGGCAAGAGCAACGTGCATTGACATCTCCCGCACTCTAAGGATGGTGTAGAGGTCGTGGGCACGAAGAGGATAACCCAGCTCAGAGGAGTTTCTTTCCTCTCTCGAACCTTGGAGGCTCTCAACCCGAGTTTAAGGGAAGTTGGGGTTGTGACGAAGATATTAGTAGATGGACTTTTACCAGGATCCGATCCTGGTGTCACCATCTTCCTTATGGACTGTTACATAAATCTCATCCAGCTCACTTCATTGGTGACGACGAGGATTGGCGGTGCATCGTTCCCGGTGTTCATCCAGTTCCTTCTGCCGCCGCCACCACCTCCATTGGATCAACTCAAGGGATCGACGGAGGACAGATCTTCCATGGAGGAGCCATGTTAGCACCAAGTCCCGATTTGGAAAGTCGCAAATCATGCGACAGTCGAAACGTCCCCGGGTGACTCCTCAATCTGTCTTCCTTGTTCCGCGGGAGACGTAACGGTAGATTCTTCTTTCAAGGTTATCTCGCGGACTGGACTGAACTTGGACTTTTCTCGAGCGGGGCAGATGGATCCTCTGCCCCACATCTCCTTATCGGGTTTCGAATATGGAGGTCACGGATCGACGCATTTGCTGGTTAGATTAGTCTGTTTTTTCACGATATTGGGTTCGGGTGTTAGGGCAGATTGCGGGACCCTTGTACCACTTCGAATAACACATTTCTCGGGTGAATTGCTTCGCGGCTTCCCTCTACTTTCCTCCGCTCTGTAGCTGCTAACATCCTCGCCGGAGAGGGGGTTCGGGTCGGTAGTTTCGGCCCCCGCTTGCTCGCTTGGTCACGATGGTTCCTCGCATGCTGCAGGAGATGCAAACGAGTCTCCCTCGGTCCCTGTCGACCGTGAGCCAGTAGATTCCGAAGTCAGCTCTGTTGAAGGTGTTTTGGCTTAGCAAGCTGAAGGAAACTCCTCGCTCGTGGTACTACTTTGGGATTTGGGAAGATACAGAAGGAGACGAAAAAGAAATTCATTGGGAGATGAAGGGCAGATTGTCTCACAATTGAAGGCGCAGGTGGCGGAGATCGCAGGCTCGATGTGGTCAGCGGCGAAAAAAATCATGCCTTAATGAAGGTTTTATCATGGAATGTTAGATGTCTGGGTGACCCTGATAAGAGAAGAACCTTGGGTGCAAGATTTGCGGAATGAGGGTGTGATATCATTTTCCTACAGGAATTAAAGCTTGCTTCACGTAGTTTGGCATTATGGAATTCTTTTGGTGTGGGCTCTATGTATGATTTTCGGGTGTTAGCTGTAGCGGACAATTCAGGTGGCTTGATTTGTGCGTGGAAATCTGCTGGGTTCCGGTTTGTGGGGGATTTGAGGGGCGCACACGTCTTAACGGTTCTTCTGGAATGCACTACTACCTCAGCCATTGTAGCTTTTTCCTGTATGTATGGCCCCTATCACTCATCTTCACAGCACGAGCTGTGGACGGATATTCATGAGGCAAGAAATGCGTTTCCGGGATATGCTTGGCTCATTGAGGGAGACATCAATATTTCCCTGCTCTCTTCTGCCTGTCCCTGCTTGCGTGGTGGGCAAGACCCGAGCTCCTTTGATTTCGCCGAACTGATTGATGATCTACAACTTGAGGTTATTGATGCGGCAAACACTAAATATACGTAGTGCAGATTGGATCCCGTTCTCGTATAGATCGCTTCTTTACTTCAGATGAGCTACTGGAGCTGTTCCCGTGTTCTTTTGCTTCATGTAAACTCCGCTCTCATTCTGACGATACGCCTCTCGTTTGGGATTTTGGTTCTACATCGCCGGTGAAAGGTTTCTTCAGATTTGAACGTGCTTGGCTTTTGGAGGAGTCTTTCAGAGACTTGGTGAGTTCTATATGGCCGTCCAGGTCGGTCTTTGGGTCGGCAGCGGTGCGGTTCTCAGAGAAACTAAAGTTTCTGCGTCAGAGACTGGCTGCATATAAGGAGGTGAAAGAGACTAGGCACACTAGGAGATTGGTTGCGGAACTGGAGATACAGAGGTTGACAATTTAGAGGAGGACAAATAGTTGGATGTGGATGAATTGGGACAAAGGGCCTCGACCCCAAAAAAGGTAGAGGAGGAAGATAGGAAGCTGGTGACCGAATGGAAGCAGAGATCTCGCCTTACTTGGCTGAAAGAGGGTGATGCGAACACAGCTTTCTTTGACAAGGTTGCTAGTGGTAGGCATCGAACCAATTCCTTCCGGTCCTTGACTATTGGAGGGATCAGAGTTGAAGAAGACATAGAGCTAGGAAACACAATTGCTAAACACTTTCTTTACTTCTCTAGTAGGGTTGCTTCCAAACCATGGAGATGGAGCGGCCTTGGGGCATCCCGCCTCCCTGATGTGCTTGCGGCCAGTTTGACGGTGCCGGTTACCTTAGAGGAGGTAAATCAACAGTGTGGAATCTGAATGCAAATGCTGCATCGGGTCCAAATGGCTTCCCTATTTGCTTCTATAAAGAGTTCTGGAATGTGGTCGGTACCGAGGTTCTGGAGATTGTCGAGGAATTCTATCGCTGCAATGCGGGTTTTGAAAGGATAAACAAGGCGCTCATTTTCCTACGACCGAAGAAGGAAACGACTGAGAGGATCAAAGATTTCGGACCGATTGCCCTTTCAAATGACATTTACCTTATCGTAGCGAATGTGCTTACAGTTTGCCTCAACCGAGTTCTTGCTCATATTGTTTCTCCTAGTCAATCGGCCTTCATTCCCGGCCGTCAGATTGGGGATAGTCTCGTGATGGCCTCAGAAATTATTTCAAACTAGCGTAGTGGCAAACAAGTGTTATTTTGGAAAGTTGATTTTGCTAAAGCTTATGATACCATAGATTGGCGTTTTTTGTGGGTTGCCTTTTACAGGAGGGGTTTTCCGAACAATTGGATCTCTTGGATGAAATGGTGCATCACCACAACGTCGCTCTCGGTGTTGGTCAACGGCCGTCCTGAAGGTTGTTTTTTCAGCCACAACGAGGGGTCCGACAGGGATGCCCTCTAGCTCCATTACTTTTCGTCTTTGCCGCGGATGTGCTTGCTTGCATGATTGATCGGGTTCAGAACAATGGACTGGTTACATGATACATGTGTGATGATCTGCTTATTCCCATGCTGCAATACGCAGACGACACAATCCTATTTATCGAGGGTGACAAGGAAGAGGCGAGTGGCATGGCCATTACTCTTGAGATTTTTGGATAAATGTCTGGCCTGGAGCTGAATCATAGCAAGTCCACAGTTATCACGTTCGACATGTCGGAGGTGGATCACTTTCCTGCTGTTTGGAGCTGGGGACAGCTTGTGGCTCCCTTCCTATCCGTTATCTTGGACTTCCTCTCGCGGACGAAAAAGTGAGGCTGGCAGATTGGTTGTTGGTGGTGGAAAAAGTGGAGAGGAAGTTGGCTGGTTGGAAGACGACTCTTCTTTCTTGCAGCGGTCGGCTAGTACTGGTTAAGGCAGTTCTTTCTGCGATTCCAGTTTTCTTCTTCTCTTCTCATTTGATGCCGATGACCATTAGACAGAGGTCGGAGCGCCTGATGTGTAGGTTCCTGTGGAGCAAAACTTGCCATGAAGGAATTGGCGTGCTTTGGTAGAGTGGGAAACCATTATTCAACCAAAGAGGGAAGGGGGCCTTGGGATCAAAATGTAACATCCGGATCCTAACAAACCCGGACCCGATCCGATTTGGGTCCGATTAACCCAATAAAGTTATTGGTCAATACCAAACAATCTAAAACGATCAATTGATCGCTAATCAAAAGTCAATCGGACGAAATCGACCAAAAATCGGTCGCTTCGTAATACGCATCGCGAAAAAGTCGCGACTCAAATTCGGAAATCGCAAAACGAACCGAGATCGTCATTAGATCCGATTCGATGAAACAAGACCAACGGAAGTGACCGTTCGTCAATTAGAGATCATTTGATATTTTAAAACCGCAAAATTTAACCCCCAAATCGAAACCATATCTTGAAAAATTCGGACGCCCAAACCTGATCAGAAGTATATTCATATTATATTCATATTGATCGTCGTTTAGAGACGATCGAATAGAGATATTTCACGTAGAAATCCGACACTCGAGGAGAGAATTCGGTCTATTTTTGTATAACAAATAAAAGAAGGGAAAAATTAATTTTTTTAAAGCAGCACACCGCTGTCTGTATGCTTTTAGGACAGCCACATAGCTCTTTCTTTTATGCCTCCACATGTCCCCTAATTCCTTCCACTTGGCTGGAATTGAAGTCCTCTTCTTTCTATATAAACACCAAGTTCCCACCAATTCTTCTCAACTTATTCCACCGTAGGACTCTTCTCCCATCTTTTCTTTTCTCCATCTTTTCTGCTGGAAATTTCCACATAGCAGCAGCTAAAAATCTGCCACTATTGCTGTAGCTCCTGCATGCATATTCATCTCCAAATTTTGAAGAAAACTAAGGTACAATCCCTCAATCCCATCTTTTGCTGCCATGCATGCCTTATACTCTAAAATCCATGTTATTGTGAACTGTTTGAGTCTCATTGAATGATATGTACAATCCTAATTCCCTTCCTACCTTGATGCCTTGCATGCATAATCTCTAACACTTTCTTGCTGCTATACTGGTCAATTCTGTCACCATCCTTTTATTGTAGGGTAAATACTCTATATTGAGATTTAAAATGCAGAAATTTCTCTCGTATATATATATTTTTAAAATCTGATTATTGCATATTGGAGATATTAATTACGAATGTTTAGGGAATAATGTGATCTGGTGTTGACTACTGGATTTTACAGCGGTTATGCTCCAGAAATTGATTCAAGGGGTACTGCCTTGATGTTATAGTGTGTAGCAAATTATTCCAGGATCATCCAAGTATATATCTTAAGAAGACTTCATAGTTCATACGATTATGGTATGCGATGTGACTGGTTTTGGTCTTTCTCTAAGACTAGTGGCTGTGGTAGTTCGTGTATATTTTAAAAAAAAATGACCATGTGAATTCCTGGTGCACAACGATGGTTAATGATGAAGAATGTTGTGGAATTTATGGAGTTCATCATATAATTTTGCTGGATTCTTTATCTTCTGTAATCTCATATTTTGGAAGAAAAATATTAGAGCATTTAAAAGCTTGATCTAATATGCAGTGCGAAACTTATCTTAGGTGTACTCTTGAAGTAAATCAACATATAGGACCAATGCGAAGAGTCTATAGGGATTTATATTCCCGATTACCTGCATTTGTGCAATTAAATATTTTTCTGTTAACTATGATATGGCTTGGTGGTGCACATAGGGAAGATACTCAAAAAGATCCCTCTTCATTTTAGAGAATGGCTATGTTTATTTGCAGTATTATAATTGATACAGATTTCTTGATTAAACTGATCCTTTATATTTGTAAACAAGGACATACTAAGTATGAAGTATTCCCTTATCCGGTTATTTTCATTTAACCTTCACTTCCATCAATATATATATATATATAAATAACAAATTGGGGGAGCAGTTCTTTGAAGGGTGAATGTGTAGGATTTAAGATGTGACTGGTCATCTATTATCTTTACGGGAAAATTGAGTTTGGATATTACAACATGAAAAGGAATCATGGTTCTAAAGGATCTATTGAGGATATGGAAGAATTTCAAGGAAACGATTGTTTTATGAATGCTTAACAAATTCAACTTTGGATGGTTTAATTACAATATTGAAAAATACCATTGATCACAAGAAGATCACAAGAACATCAGGAACTGGAAATAGTGGATCAACAATTTATGTTACATATCAGATAAATGAATCTAGTTGGTTAAGAAGATTCGGTAATAATTAATATTGTGCCAGTCGTGGTGACCCTTACACATGACTGTGAGAGGGCGCGGCGGCCCTCAACTGGGCGGGAGATAAGAAGCCCAGTTAGGGCAGCGGCCGCCAAGTGCGCGGGTCTAGGATCCCAATCCCTTCACGGTTTCTACGCGAGTTCGCAGTGTTTTTACGCTTCGTTGGGATCCCGACTTTAGACTAGTTCCGCTGACCCTTTGTTTTAGGATACCCAGGCGGGGGATCCTCGATTTTAGTTTTTCGTACGAGCTCGGTTGTCCGTTACTGGTCGGGCTGTTTTTCTAGAGTGACTTTTCCGGAGAGTCTCTCTCACCCGTCTCAGTTGCGTAGTTTGGGAGTAGACCTATTCCTCTATTGGACCACACTTCCAACTAGAGGACGAGACGGAAGAGCCATTTGTAGGCTTCCTCACCGCTTGAGTTTTACCATTCAGATCATCCATATCTACATCTAAATCATCTACAATTACATCTGAGACAGTTGCAGTAGATGTTCAGAGGATTTACAATCAAAGTTGAGTTTGTTGGAAGTGTTATAATAAAGTTTGATTTGAAATAATGTGGTTATAATAATATGAGATCCGTAGTTTAAGTCAATAATATCTATGTATGGATCACTTATGAAGGTATATTATATAAGGCTATGGGGAAAGGGAGAAAAATATATCTATGACATTAAATATATTATAAGAATATAATACATGGAAGTTAAGGATAAAACTTAGTGCATCTCCTTAAAGTAGTTAAAACCTTTCGCTATGCAGGTAGTGGTAGAATTATCATGCCTATCTACTTGCTCTCTTTTGCACATAATAAATTACCTGATAATTATTTTAAATTGCGGATCTGTATTCACAATTGTGACTCCTCTTATTCCTTGCACGCATGACAGACAAGGAGTCTTCTGTTCAGTAGCTGTTCATGATTCCAGGCGATATGGTTACACCAGACGGTATGTTGTTTTATTTCAATTTTTGGTTCGGTTAATAATGTTATATGCTTCTCTTTTGTTCATTCAGATTTTTGGGAACTCTGTATGTACTGTCAGTCACTGTACATGATGTAAAATAAATGGAAGTTAATGAAATAAACATTTGGTGTCATTTGTCTCTATTAGCTTTGTGGTTATGATTGTGAACGAGAATGTCATATGCAATGATTGCAAGGTGAAAATTTTTTTCCCTATTTTTCTGTAGCTTGTGCGATCTCATGTGAATATAATAGTGTGAAATGTGTGTTAACGGGTACCCGGATCCGAGGGGGTTCACACAAAAGCTTAGGGCCTGTTTGGTTGGAGGGTTGGACAGGGTTGGCTTGGCCCAACCCGGGTTACCCCTCCAACCAAACAGGGTTCTCCTCCTCACAGTTTACTATTCACAGGGGTACCCCTGCCCAACCCAACCCTGTCCAACCCTGCAACCAAACAGGCCCTTAGAGTCTCTCAACGAGGCGCTTCTACTCAAGTGGGTGAAGGATTCGGGGCAAAGATGAGGGTAACTGCTGTCGCTTGATCCGCCAATTATATGGCGTTTCCTTGTCAGGTCCTGTTGGGTTGCGGCAAGGGCCTAATTTATCTGCTTTCTGGAGGGGAATTTGAAGGTTGCGCCTTGATTTCATGAGCTTTTTAGGCCGGTTTTAGGGAATGGAGCCATTTTTAGTTTTTGGTTAGACGATTGGACAGGTGGTGGCACCCTCTGCAGCTGCTTCCCTCGCCTGTTTGCCTTAGCTTCTAATCCTGATGCGCATGTTATAGAGAGCTGGATTAATGGTAACTAGATGCCAACTTTCAGAACTTCGTTCTCGGATCAACGCTTAGAAGATTTCCTTCATCTTTTGGACTCGCTTGGGCTGATGGCCAGGCCCTCCTCGGGAATGGATCATTGGATTTGGAAGAATGCGCCATTCTCAGTTAATAAAGCATACGATGCTATTTGTAGACCTCCACCTTTCCTCACAGATAGTATGATTCATCATTAGAAGTTCATCTGGACACTTGGTTTACCGGAGAGGATTGGGTTCTTTCTTTGGCTCTTTAGACGAAAGCGTATTTTGACCCGCGACCGTTGTGCTAGGTTGTTTGAGGTGGTATCGGATAGATGTCCCATGTGCGGAACTGGTATAGAGACACTGGAACACATGTTTTTCCGCTGTCGCGTTTCCTCACCCTGTGTGGGATGAGGTGAGGTTGGATTGGCTATCACTCTTGACTTCGACTCCTTCTGGTCCTCTCTTTATAGGGCGTGGGATCGCCAAAGGAAGATCATTTCTTCGGTGGCGGTGCTATGGGCCATTTGGTTAGCCCGTAATGATGTTCTTTTTTCTGGGCACAACTTTTATTGTGAGAATGTTTGTTTTCATTACAAGCAAACTACTTGTTTCTTGGACCTTGTAATATGTTTTTTTTTCCTTTTTTTAGTTCTGTAATACATTCGGGCGGGCACCATTTGGACTGCATCCCGGTGATGATGCAAATGCGAGAATCCTTGCAAATTTTGAACGACATCCGGGCAACGATGTAGAGTTCCTTGCCAATTTTCATTACATTCGGGCGATGCAACGCATCACAAGTAGGGAACACCCCAACGAAATCTAAATGTTTGCTTAAATCCATGTTGAAAAGATCCGATTGTCTTGAGTCGACTTCCTAAATAGTATTTTTTTAAAAATACTATTTAAGATGTAGTCTCTGACTATTTGATGATGGCTGCCGGCTACCTAACGCAACCTTCCTCAATTTACCCGGACTTGGGACCGACCATAGCTGAGTTAAGTCAGGTCCTCAACATTCCCAAGAAATCTAGCTACATACTTCACTAGGAGTGCATGACTAAATGAACAAAATATATGGAATGATATCGCGATTTTGACATTGTGAGCATTTTATCTTCCTTCTAAGTTCTTTCTTTTTTCCATTCTCCACCCTCTCTCATCCCTATTTCTTCTTTACTTCATGTGGTTTGACATGCTTTTCCTCATCTCAAAACCCTCCCTCCCCTTGCCAATAATTTTTCTCACAAAATTTTAAGAATGCTTGTATGGCATAAATGATACCTCCTTTTTAAGTTTCAATCTATGATCACAACATTCTATTCTAATCCCTCTTATCTCTTGAATTATTGATCATAAATTTGACAAGTCATTTTGAATTTGAGAAAATCCTTCTTCCTCATCACAATTAAAAGAAAAATCCCATAATATTTGTATATACTACAACATCCTTTCTCATTTATCTATATAAATCTCATGCCATTTTTTACATGGGATTCCTCGGCATACCTTATCATGCTTGCCTTGAACTCTCTTCAAACTCTTCCTTGAACTATACTTTACCTTTTTCTCAATGTTGGAATTTTCACGCATTGTCAAAAAAAAAACGCCTTGTCCACATCTTTCTAGAAGTAGACATTCCCCATTGGCAGAGACCTACATAAGTGGCATTTAGAATTTCTCTTCCCAAAACAGTTGTGATGCTAGTATAATCCTTGTTTATCTCTGCCACTCCCAACATTTTCTTGCAAGTCCTTATGCATTATCATTCTCATTTCAGGTTCTCTCATTTTGGCTACCGTACTTTAAAACTAATCACAATTGTTGCAGCTGTGGTGGACCTTTTGAAGAGCAGATTTGTTGTTGTAGGCATGCCTCTGGTGCTGGCCTCCAGTGGGAAGTTGAGGGTATGGATAATATTGCAGTGGTGAAAACTGTGTTGGGGGTGAAGCTGGCGGGGGCAACCCCCTCTGTTGCCAGATGAAAGCTGGTTTCCTAGAACGTCCGGGGCAGGGCAGGATGATGGATTCAGCTGAAGATGTGGTTGCGGCTTGTCAGATTGATCTACTTTCTTTGAAGTTGTACTTCCTCTCCCTATTGAATGGCTCCTCCAATGTGGTGTATAGCTTGAATGGAGCTAATGTGGCAGCTGACATATTTGATTCTATTTGTGTTGCGTTGGTCATTTACTTAGCTACTCCACCTTCTCTGACAAAACTATGAGCTGACCGACCGTTGACTGGACTTTTAGCGATAGACACCGAGTCCCTGATTGATGGTGAGTGTTTTTTAGACTTTCACTACCTCGAGAATATGGTAATTCAGATTCTCGTCCTCTAGCCACCCAATCGGTCTCTCCCATTCGAGATCATGACAGACGCTTCTAACTTTGACATTGGAGTTGTGCTAGGATAGAAGATGAATGGAATTTCATTTGCAATGCATTATGCTAACAAAACATTGGATGCTGCATAATAGAACTACATTGTTAGAGATAAATAGATATAGACGTGGTGTTTGCCTTATATAAGTTTAGTGGTTTTCAAGGAGAACCCAAGAGTCTGACAGCAAGGAAGTCGGTCCGGTGATTGGCGGATGCCTGAAAGATATGCCACACAGGGATCTGCTGGTCCTTTTATGTAAGCGACACCATGAGCTGGGAAACTCGTTTCTCAGAGAAGGGCTCTAGGGAGTAGGGAGGACCGAGTTTGGCCAGTCAGGTCAGGTCAGATGGTGGTATAGATCTGTTTACCAATGCGCCAGTTGATCCTGTTTGTGCAACTGATCAAGTGGTGGTGGTGGACACCTCGAATGTGGAATAAAGGAATCATCTCCCTTGCTTTCTGAACAAGGAATCCCTGTTAACCAGACTTTCACTAATTAGAATGGGTGCATGAATCTGAGAACTATAGAAAATTTTACGCAAAATTAACGGTATCCATTTGTAGTGCAATTTTCGCCGGTGCTGTTGCACAAGAGTTCACATGCAAGTAAAAGTGTTTGTTATGGGACATAGGCACCTAGATGCAGCTCCAATGAGGATAAAGTCTTCACATCTTTATTCAATGGATGTGAGGTATAATAAAGTCACTACAAAGAACAAGTTTAGAGTGGTAGTTGGTTTTTAGCATCTGATTGGCAAGGTGATGGGTTAGATGGATATGGAGACCAAGAGGAAGATCTTATTGAAAGGAAAATAGCACTCACCGTAAGGATGCATGCCCGGAAACTTCATATAATCTCAAGGTTAAAAGTACACAACTTCATAGGTAGCCACCAGCTTCTACAGGTCACCGGATTCAATCAGAAATTCTGCATACAACATTCATCAAATAAAAACCACCTGTTTGAACACCACGTACTACCATGCCAGTTAGAGAGACCGACCCACAACATCCATCGATTCATCGGGCGTCATAGCGAACCTGAGTGGGTCAGCCCGCCACTTGTACTCCCAGTCTCCCACACACATGATCACCTTATGCCTAAAGGTGGGGCTGTACTTAACTGTGTGCATTTTTCTTGGTTTTTCATCTTTTCCCCTTTGTATGATTTCATCCACAATTTTACCCTTAAAGAAATTTCTCTGCAGGCTTATTTTAATATTTTAGAATTTTTAAATTGCATCCTGAATTCCATTTTCGATGGCAGAAACAGGATTTGACTGGATTGTTGTAACCTCACCTGAAGCTGGTTCAGTATTCCTCAATGCATGGAAGTAGGTACCACATCTGTAACCGTGATTTGATTCATCATGTGGCACTACCATTATATTTTCTTCGAGTAGCAGAAATTATGGTTGTGATTTCCAAGTCGCCACTTATATGTATCATGCGTATTTAGTGGCATATTCCCACTTCTTTTAAAATTGATTTATTATTCTTTTTGTAACATACTTCTAGGGCTGCGGGATCCCCTAAAGTTCGATTAGGTGTTGTAGGAGCTGGGACGGCAAGTGTCTTTGACAAGGAGTGGATTTCATCAAGCAAATCACTTGATATTGCGTTTTCTCCATCCAAAGGTGTGCTGAACAGTTGAACACCTAACTTCTCTAGCCTAGGGTTAGCTTCTTATACTAGGAGCTTGATGAATTCTGAATCATGGATATAGGCGCCTTCTGAAAAGAAGCATTTGATAAATCTTTCTGACAGATAGGAAACATTGGCAACTAATTATCTGTTCTCTCAATTGTCATATACGGCATGAAAAATTGTTATAAGTACACATGTTCTGTAATGATTTGATTAAGTGTTTTTCCTCTTTTAGCAACCGGAAAGGTTTTGGCATCAGAGCTTCCAAAATGTGAAGGCAGTACCTGTTCTGTCCTGTATCCAGCTTCAATGAAAGCAAGCCATGAAATTGGTAAGTTCAGTTTCTATGATACACGTGAAGCAAAAAGCAAAAGTTGCAATGTCTTAAATAGTTCTGTGACCTGAAACATAAGTATAGAACAAAACTCTTGGCCATTCTATCAGCAGGAATGATCTACCTATCAATAAAATTGGAAAATATATGAGAAATGTAATGATTTAAAGATGTTAGTTACATAAATAATGTTTTGTGAACTTATGTGCATGAAAATCATACCACAATAGTACTTTTACAGTAGGCATTTCTATATAGATGCAACTATAATCTTTTGATACACTATATACTCCTATTTGTATGGAGCCTTGTAAACATGCACCATTTTATACCGTTATCTATTAACTTTCCATCTCTAACCATAAAATCTAAATTTTACCAAAAATATTAAAATAACCTTCAAACATCATCTACCTTTATCATTTCCTTTTTTCCATCTATACCTAGGATCCTTTAGACCCCATTTGGTAGAGAGATAAAAGGTAAGGACAGATAAGAAATAAGTGAGTTTTATCTCACATTTCTGTTCGTTTGGAGATTCAAAGGGATAAGGAAGGATAAGGGGTAGTTTTTTGATATTCTCCATTTGGTTGGAAAAGAAAGGATAATGGATAGACGTTAGTTATGTTTGTTATGATTTATTGTGCTTTGGGATATTATACGAAACAAATAATTGAAATTTTATGAACACCACAATTTCAACATTAAAATATATTGTGCGATGAAGATAATGATTTTTTTGAAAGGAAAGAGGGTGGAATTTCGAGATGGGATCCGCCACATGAATATAAAATTTATTACTAGAGATGGGATCCACCGCCTGAATATAAAATATATTACTATATAAAACAAGCCCTACAATGCTCTAAAATATTCTCATAATAGAAATTCTGGCCATGAAAGATATATCATTTCTACTACACCAAATTGCCCATAGGAGGACAAAAGGGAGAGAGCTATCCGCATGTCCATTGCCGCAGATCGCACAGATGGAAGTTTGAAAACCCATCTCATTATCTATGTTTAACCAAGAGATCGCTGCCTTCCTCCAGACCTGTATTGAATGGGTGCAAGTAAAGAAATATGCTCCAAATCCTCCACCTCACCCCCACATCTGTCACAAGTAAGATCCCCACCATGCAAAAAACTGCCCCGCGTTCTCCTTGGAAAGCACTGTCCCATGTCTAAACTACCATATAAAAATCTGGACTCTTTTCGGGACCTTGCTTTTCCACATAATTCTGCTATCAAGCCTTGCATCATCTTGTATAATGTCTTCCTCCTCCACAAAAAAATCTATATACTTTCTTCATAGTAAACCTACCTTCGCACTGAACAAAATGGTCCTTACCATCGGCAGAACCATCAAGCTCATTCAACTCATCATGCAACCTCAAAAACTCATCTAACATTTGGTCTGATAGCTCCATCAAAAAGGAAGGTATCCACGACACATTCTGCCACACTGCACGCACTGAGACGTTCCGATCGGTCGCTAGTGCCATAAGCATAGGAAAACACTCCCCAAAAAAACCATTGTCAGTCCAATCATCAAGCCAAAAATGAAGCCCCTTTCCATCCCGAAGCACCGGTCGAAGTCTCGGTGCCTTGCAGATACCTTGCCACAATGAAGAGGGGTAGCGGACATGCATGTCACTAAAGATCCACAGAACCCATAGATCCTCCTCAAAAGCTTGCATATTAGATTTTCGGACCTCCCCCACAACCTTACCATCCACTTTGCTAATAAAGCTTTATTCATCCCCTCCACTCTCAACACTCCCAATCCCCCATTCCTCTTTGGTGCCATGACTTTCTCCCAAGAGATAAAATGGACGTCTCTCTTCTCCTTCTCATCTGCCTAAAAGAAACTCCTCATCAAGGATTTCAACCTGCTACGAAACCCAATCGGAAATAGCTGTGTGGAGAAGAAAAACGTGGGGATAACTAATTAACATGCTTCAGAAGCACCCGTTTACCAGCCCTCGAAAATGTCGCCGCCTTCCACCCCATCATCCTCTCCTCCTGCCTATCCAAAATAGGCTTCCAATCAGCCGCCCTCAGTCTACTAGTCACCAGTGGCAAACCCGGATATGTGATTGGCAGAGCGCCAACCAGACACCCTAGCACTTCGGCTGCCCTCTACCCCTCCTGCTGTGAGAGACTGAAGGGTACCACAACAGACTTCATGTTCATCTGCAACCCGGATATGTCGCCAACAATAACCTAGGAAGCATGTCTGAACAACTCCATCTCCCTCCTAAGGAAGATCATCGTATCATTAACATATTGTAGTAGAGGAATTAATATGGTTACCATTGTTATAGCCAGATCACCGATCACCAATACAAGAAGATCTCATCATAATAGCCAAGGCATCAAGGACAATGACAAATAAGAGGGGGCCAAGCATGCACCCCTGCCTGACCCCGCATTGTGGTTGTAAGATGCCTTCTTTCGGTATCCCATTAACCGACACTACATATGGTGCTGTTGTGATACATTTCTTCATCTTGGCAATCCAGATATATGTAAACCTCTTTTCTCTAACAACGCCTAAAGAAATCGCCAGTCCATGCAGTCATATGCTTTAGAAAAGTTGACCTTTCAGAGCAAGCCCTTACTCTTAGATCTCTTCCAGTCCAACACCATCTTCGACGCTAACACTAACCTATCTGCCAGGAACAAATGCAGTCTATTCGTGTAATATAATAGAGGGCAACAATCTCTGATTATGGTTAGCCATGATCTTCACAATGATGAGGTAGATCGCATTATAGACGGCGATCAACCTGAAGTCCTCCACCTTACTCGACATCTCCTTCTTGGACAACAGAAACAGAAGTGCTTTGTTTAACCTCTCTAAACCCCTGTTGCCATCTCTGAACTCCCAAAGGACTATCATCAATTCACTTTTCAGTTTTCACCACCTCCCAAAGTTTCCTGTAGAAAAACTCTGAGAAACCATCAGTCCTAAGCAAACCATCATCATTCAACTGTAACACATCCTCTTTGTCTTCAGCTTCTGAGAACTCTGAGACCAAGACATCCACATGCATTGGAGAGATCTCCAAAACACCACTACCCTGCCAACCCAAACAAGCCCGAGCATGCCATTTACTGAAAGCATGGAAGTGAGAATGCATATCATCACCCACAACTACATCCCCCTGAAACTGCTCCCCCTCCAACAAAGATGGAGTGGATGAAGTTTCTGTGCCTCCGACCACTAGCCATGGAGTGAATGAAACATGTATTGGCATCTCCCTCTTTAAGCCATTTCTGCCTGGACCGCTGTCTCCATTCAGCCTCATTCCTATCCTCTGAGTGTATGTCGTTCAAGTGCCTCACTCTCTCAACGATTTTCTCCGTTGTCATCTCCCACTCATCTTCCAGCTTGTCCAATCTGCACACCTCCTCCTGGGCATGAATTCATCTACCCAACCACTGCAAACGAATACACTGATTGTATTCCATCAAATGTTTCCACAACTAATCAGCTTAGTAGCCAAACGCGTCGTGGCCGAACCACCCGAACAACATTCCCTCCGTCTACAACCAACTACCCAAAACTACCCACCAAGAACCAAGCCTGCTCAAAGAGGAAAAAAGATCTAGGCCGCACGTCTTCCCCGGATGACTAGATAAGAGGCGTGTGATCAAAATGAGCCTTGGGGAGTGCCCATGCCCTTGCCAACGAAAACATGTGCAAAGCCTCAGAAGACACCAAGAATCGGTCAACTACACGATATAGACCTAGAGTTTCTCCAAGTATAACGACACTCCGATGCATCCACACTCTGCAGGCCAAGCTCCTCAATCAAACATGGCAATTTCATCGAGCCAACATCTAAGCCTCCATGCAGTCGTGGCCCATCTTCCGCAAGAAGGGTGATATTGAAGTCTTCGACTAGGATCCAAGCAACGGGTGGGAACCTCACTCGTATCAAACGTAAACCATCACACAATTCGGATGCATTTGCCCTTTCACATTCTCATAAACATTGGTGACAACCATCCCGACATTAGCTTTCCTCTTCGACAACAACACCGATGCTGAATGACACCTCTAAACCTCCGCTGTATCTAGCCTCAGCTTGTCCTGATTCCATCATGTCAAAACTCCCTCGGATGCCCCCTCAGACGTAATGGATCCGCATCCCCATAAATATGTTCCTTTAATGTCTCTCCACACTATTTCAGTAACTATGGAAATCTTAGTTTCTTGCAACAATACAACATCCGCCCTAGCACTTCTCAAAAGATCCCGCACTGCATCCGTCTTCTCCAGCTTGCCCAAGCCTCATACATTCCATGTAACACCATTCATTTAAGTGCCGCTTCAAACTCCGTCAGAGGTGCCACTCCCATACAGTCCAGTATCTCCTTCTCCTGCCCAATGCGAGGAAAAGCTTGCAGTTCTGTCAGATTCTCCTTCCGCTGTTCCTCTGTCGGCAATGCTTCAACAGTTGTCCCTTGAGATATTACCACGACGAAGTCCCCCTCCTGGGCAGAGCTCAGGTGCGCTAAGCGTTCCAAGTTGTCCCCCACCACTGTTGCTATTTGTACGTCACAAGGCTTCATGGTCACTCTTAACACATCCCGCGACGTACAATCATCCAACCACTTATAGATTTCAAACCTCCTTTTCTTCCTTCTCTCCTTCAAACCCCTCCTCACATAGTTTTTCCCAAACCTTCTCACGGAGTCAGAGGTAAACGGATCCCTACATTCCCCAAAAGATGGGTTTAGCGCCTCAGCATCAAGGGTCACCACTAGTCACCCTCTCTCCGTAGAAGCAATCGCAACCGAGTTCTGTGCTTCCGCCGCCACCTCTTGAGTCATCAAAAGCTCCACCATCGCCGCCCCAACATTCGTGAGACCGCCTGAGCTTCGGACATAAGAACCGCTTCAGGGTTCGCACCGCTTGAAGCCTCGATCTCCTTTGCTTGTCTCGGATCATCACCTCATAACGCTTCATCCGACTCTACGAATGGGTCCAAATGACTGACACAGTCAACATTCCTATCATTTTCAACCGATTGAGTAATCGAGTCCAGCATTCCAACCCGACTGATTTGGTTTCACCTAATCCGAGTTTTAAGACCCTCTTAGGCTCGCCCGACTACATAATCGGGTCTTCCTTGCCACCTAAAAAGGACTTGCACATGCAACTTAAGTCGAAGGTCCGACTACCCGACCTGACCAACAATTGAGAGTATCACAAGGTTCGAAGATTATTTCGGCATACGGAGGATTTTTCTTGATGCGCATGTCACAACCATCTCCTTGGGAACCACTTGCTCCTCTGGAACCTTCCCCACACATCAACAAAACTCTTGGCGACACTTCGACTTCCGTGGATCTTAGAGAGGTTTCTGGTCCTCCTCTCTGATCTCCGTCACCTGCGAGCTACGCGTCAGCACTTCGTTATGCTCCATAGAGTCATTGCAAGTATCCATGAAGATTAGCTTTGCAAGGCTCTCTTCCAACACCTCCAGTCTGACATGGAGGTCCCTAACTCGAGCATCGAAACAATAAGGAAGAGGTCATACATGGCTCGATGCCGAAGCCACCATGTCAAGTGGTTGACATGGGCTTATCTCGTCGGAGATAATATCGTGGATACGAGCGGCCTCCTCCAACGCCTTCCGAATCACATCCAAGCTTCTGAAAACAACGACACACCTTTGATGCAAATGGTCTTTAGAGACGGAACTTCCAAAGCCCCATCACGTGGCCGATGCCATCTCCAATGAATCTTACCACTTACGCTGTTGCTGAAAGCCAATAGTCTCTCTGTAGCTTGTATAGAGACTCCTCTCGCACAAACAACCGAGCCTTCCATCTTGATTACATCTCCAGCGAAGGATCCCCCGTCAGCCCTCCCAAATTTCTTCCATAGCCTCAGCAAGACAATTCTCTTTCTTTCTACAAATCCCAACGATAACGGTGAGCTTAGAATCTCCCACAGTTGGGCTTCCAAACTCGATTCTCCTTGCAGCTGAAAATTCAGTGTCCATTCTTGCCACAGACAAAACACTTGACGTGGTCATGACAATCACTTGCAAGATGGCCACGAGAGCCACATCGTAAGCATATCCCCATGAATCTTCTTCTATTTTCACTTGAGCTCTTCTCTCCCTGTCACTGCTGGGGCAGAGGCGGCTGTCGTTGACACCTCTCAACCAGTGTCCAACCCCCCTCCTGTCTCATCCGACCCCTTCACCCTTGTTTTCATGAATATATTGATTGTTTCCACAAACATTGAAATATAATGTGCAATGAATTATAATCATCCTTTCCATAACATAGCTTATGTAATACGCTATAATTTTTAATATGGCTATACTCAATGAGAATTATTAGGGACGATTTATAATCTGTTCCATTTGATGGAATAATAGAAGATGATGATCTTTCAACTTTGTAGCATTGCTAAAGTCGGTGTTCATTATCCACGTGGAAGGGTCACTGAATAAAGAATAAACGGTATTCGAGTGACTAATAGGAAATTTTCAGTTAGATTTTTTTAATTATTTTAAATAGAAAACGTATATGTAACACATATAATCTTGTATATTTATACAAGTGTCATCACTAATTAATATTATAAAAGTATTAGTTGAATTAATTAAACTATTTACATCTAACTTGTACTTTAAACCAAGGCTTTAAAAGAGTGAGGCCGAGTGAGGCGAGGTGTAAGCCTCACTTTTTAGACTAAAAATGATAAAAATTATAGGATGTTGTAGTAAAATGGTAGAAATGAGTATACATTAGACTAATAATGATAAAAATTATAGGATATTGTACTAAAATGGTTGAAATGAGTATACATTATAGAAATGACATTTTTGATGCAATAAAACTTGGATGTTTCATAATGCACGGGTCTTGAAAAATAGATTATAAAATATCTATAGGATTAAATTCTTAAATATATGCCAAGGTTGCAAAAGTCGGTGGTCAGTATTCGGTCGGTTGGGTCACTGACTAAGGATTAATCGGCAGCCGGACGACTAATCGGATTCAGTCGGACTTTAATCGTCTTGAATTTTACGATTATTTTAAATATATAACTCATTTTTATACATATATTTACATAGATTTTGTAAATTTTTATATTAGCATAAGAAAATAAAAGAAGTAATTGAATTTAAATAAAATATCAGACATATTATAAAAAGTTTGCTTATAAAAAAACAAAACATTAAAAAAATATGGTATCTCCAAGCAAAAAATGGTCGATTAATGTACCTAGTCGGAATTAGTCGGTACTCGGTCGGCCACCCCACTGACTAGACTAGTCGGACCTACTACTCGAGCTAGTCGGGCAACTTTTACGACACTGATATATACCAGAAGCCTAGTATAATATACCTGATACCCTGATCATAAAATCCAGCTAATTATTCAAATTGAACTCTATAATTAATATACCAGTCATCAGAGAAGTCCTACAAAATTTTAGATAATTATATTATAGAATTAGCCCCGTACCTTAAGCTTCAATCTTTCACAACACAAATCAAAAGAACACAACAAACTACAGTACAACTTCTAACTGAGAAAAATGAAACTTTGGCCGAGTATAATGACATACCGCATGAGCAGAAGGGCTTTGAGCATGATGTGGCTTGCAACAAGAGGATAAAGGCAACACTGGTGTTGAAGCGGAAAAGTGTGAGGTGAGGAACGGTAGCACAAGCAAGCGATGATGAGAAGAGAAGAGCAACGATATGAGGGTTTTTTCTTCGAATAAAATGTGCATGGTCTTCATATCGGGGTTAGGTATCGGAATTATCGTGCAGAGCACGCTTAAAATATGCACCACAACCGAGGCAACGCCTCAACTGCGCCTCAGCACCCGCCTCAGTGAGCCGAGGCATAAGTTGTGACATTCACCACTGAGGCTATAACCTTGAGGTGGTTCTAGTTGAAAAACGTCATGCTTTACACTTAAAAAAGTTATAAAAAATCAATAATAATAATACTATCATTTTTTATTAGTAGGCCGACTAGTCGGGTCAGAGTTATTATATTCGGCCACCCCACTTAATAGAGCAGTCTGACCGAATAATCAGTTCAGTCAGGTGACTATTGCTATAATGCAGCTTGGCGTACTTACCAACCTACAATGTATTGCAAGAAACCATTGGGCCAAAACAGGAGATAATTTTTATTGAATAAACAATTTGCTGAAAGAGAAACAGCATTTTTTCTGAGTTCCATAAGTCTAGATAATTTGATGTGAGGCATTTGCCCTCGTCATCTAATAACCAAGCACTCATTGATATAAAAAATACCATCTTTGTTTGTTACCTTCAGAATTTTCCACCGCTGTTTGAGGATCCAATTTCCTAAATAACCAATTCGTTATCATTCATATAAACTGACTACAATGATATTCCAACTGAGATGTGTAATATTGCCTGCCTCATGTTCGCCATGAGTGACTTGATCAATAATTTGAATGAGGGTATTATCCGTCTCAAATGTCCACACGTGCCTTGCCATTGTAACTATATAATCAAGCGGAGTCATAACCAAATAAATAGCAGTGCAATGACGGTATAATTACATGAGAGCATAAGCCGAGCCACAAATTAAGCACTACCTAGAAAACAATACTAATACATTCTCTTTCAATAAAACTACAACACAATATGTTTATCATTCATCGGTTCGTGATATCACGAGTAGATGTGGATTGCCCCCTTTTGTAGGATAAGTTGTTCCTTCTCTTGGATTGTACGGTCTTTTTCCTTCAAACATCCTGCTTGATCATTCTCGGAGAATTCTAGAATGTTTATATTGCCAACCATGAAGACCTTCTCCACCGAAAATGAGTATATAGTAGGCAGCGATGAAAAAGGCTTGACCATATACCTATAAGGGTTCTGACAAATGAAACGATACAAGTCAATTTTTAAATTAGAAATTAGCATAGAATCAAGATATTTGGTTATACATACATCTTAAGGACATGTATAATACACCCGATCGTCTACATCTTCAAACATTTGCGTTTCATTAAATATGAGCTAAGCATTCTCCGGACAATAACAACTAACTACGTCTACGATCTCCAGCACATTCAGAGTAAAGTGTGATTTTTCCCAAAGGAAAACTGCAACTATTTCAGTGTTCAAGAGATTTGAGCAAGATTATTTTTGATTGAGGATACTAGGGGAATTAAAGTGTACGATGAGATAAATTGTAAATATTAGAGTAAAGTTTGTTATGTCTCCTTTTATACACTCTTTCCTTCTTATAAAGGGTATGTATGTAATTATTTCAGTAATCCTCTTCTGGAGTGGGACCTTGATGCAGTTCGAAGGATGTTGGCGTTGGTGCTAAGGGTGAGCGACATCATCTGTAAAGGATTAAATGTTAGCCTGTGATTTTAATCTATCGAGTCCTCGAGGATGATGTGCTTCTCCGTTTGATAGGTTGAGGTTTTGGAACCCTGGATAATGAAAAAAAAGAAATTGTCAGGATAGCATTGGAGGACTGGTTGAGGCGACGCGCGGTGATATAAGCTCATCAGATCAATGCAATCTTCAATCCTGACGTGTTCACTGATTCGGAGTCCATGACAAGTGATGTAAACTACCTGGACTAATCCCCGACATGGAATAAAAGCAATATGACTTAATCTAATGAGAAGAAATGAAACTTTATGATATAATAAGTTTTACTAAACTACATTACTCGTTTACTTTTCTCTTTTTCGTTACTTAGCTCTCGCTAATATTTATCTTATGATTTCTGGAAACCCAGCAGGTGTCGGTGATCCATCGCAAGGACCTTAATAAGCCAACCAACCAACCAACAATAATAACTTCTAATTTAAGGTAGTTAGTAGTTTTTTTTGAATCCTTTTCCTTTAGCTTGATGTACATGTATAAGAAAATAGTGAGACATGTTTTCTATGTAAGCTTATTTTGTGAATGGAATAAAATGTGAGATGCTCTCTATGTAGCATTTTATTGTTGTCTGTTTTTGAATGTCAGCTGTTATTTTTGGTTAAAGTTATTGTTGAGTAACCAGATCCGTTAACTGGGAGGATCCGATGATCCAGAGCTGGGGTCATGACAAATATAAATGAGTGAAAATTGTGGATTGAGCAAGTATGGTACGGGGGAACATAAACGACCTTAAACTTATCGCATATTTAAGACTTACATGTATGCTCAATTTACATGTATGCTCAAGTTTTGGAAAAAGCAACAAAAATGAGAGTTCAAAATTATCACAGGTCATAGTCAAAAGGAAAATGCTAATTTAAAAGAAACAAAGAAAAACACTATTTCCTAGTGCCATGGAGTTGAATTTCCTAAGTTGAATGTCTACCCAAGCATTCAGCTTCGGAGGGTTGTTCTTAGCGCTATTGAAGATTATTCGTCCATGCAGGTCCTTGAGGCTAAGTTCTTGCTTGATCTAGGCCTCAAACGCGACGTAGGTTATGAGCATCTCAAGTTCATCGAGAAGCCCGTCAACATCCTGCTGGGGGTAGCTCCTCTGTAGGTCTTGCATCTATTGTCATTGTAAGTCTAACATCTTAGGGTGATTCTCACGATGTCCTCACCAACTTGTGTAACAAAAGGCTTCTATCACTTCTTGACTGCTTTCCACCTAATGATTGGATGGTGGGGTCCCGACGACATTTCCTGCACATTGTTTTTGATACGATAATGCCCCACCCATCTCCTACAGTTGCTCCATACACTGGGTTCCCAACATCTTGTTGAGTTTTTACTCGAATGCCTGCTGGATGGATGTGTTATGTGACGTCCTCGGGATCCGAGTTACCTGTTTGCATAATATTCACAATACTAAATTCATTATAGATCGCATTGATTTACGAAAATGAGGGAAAATTTTTCGGGATTGAATGCCATTCACAATATTTTTACCAACCAATAATAACACGTGTCACCAAGAGATATTTACATTAATTTCCATAAAGTGTTATATATATCAACAAGAAATTATCATTCTATACATGTATCCCAAAAATACAACAAAAGAGAAAGTAAGCACAAGAGGGTTACAATTTATCTGTACAATGGCTATAATATGTACCGTTAAAAGAAAATGTATGAACCTCAGAAGCTAAGAGTCCAGCTGTCAGACTACCGTGTCGTTGGCGCCTTACCTGCCATCCATATTAGGAACAAAATGATGCCGACAAAAGTTGAGTACAACCAAATTTATTAAAAATAACAGGTATATAAGTGGTTACGAAAAAAAGCAAGTAGATAGGTGATGACATAATAATTATTTGAATTACTTGCATGGTAATTTGGTTTCTTGGTAACACTGATCGCTTCACACTTATCAAACCCCAAAATCAATACTTAACACTTTTATTTATTAATTATAAGATTATGTCACAATAAATGACCCGGATTTACCGGATTTAGACTATCGCCTTTCATTATTTGTAAGTCATGATGATGGATTTTATTGAATGTAGATGACGAGTTTCATGTTTTGATCTTTTTCCATGTCAAAATTTCCAAGCTTAGCGAATAGTCTGTAGTCTTGGTCCAGGTAAGACCTCACACTATGACTCTAAGGCATGAAGAAAGCCTTAGGATTGGGGTGCCTCCATAAGTATGCAGTGTAATATAATGCATCATAACTAAGTTCCCCACACGTCCACTAGCTTCATCTAACAAATGTAGTGATAGATCTCATTTAGATTTAGATGATTTCCATGTCACGATATTTTTCTCGCCAGAATCTACTGGCGAAACAATAACCAAACTCAAGCAGTGAAGAAGCCTCCTAAGAGACTCTTCCGTCTCGCCTTCCCAGTAGAAGTACGGTCCAAGAGAAGGCTAGGCACACTCCAACTACACCCCTGAGACGAGTGGGAGAGACTCTCTGGTCTGAGTCACTCTAGTCCCGCCCGACTGGTGTAGGTACGGGCTAAATGAGCTCGTAGAAAAAACCAAGGGTCCTCTTGCCTAGGCACCTTAAAGAGCACATGGTCAACAGAACTGGTAAAAAAGAAAACGCGTGGATCCTAGAGAAGCGAAAAACTGCGAGCTCGCGAGAAGCCATGGAAGAGACTGGGATCCTAGACCCGCACACTAGGCGTCCTCTGTCCTATCTGGGCATACTATCTCTGCCCAGTTGAGGATTTCCGCACCCTCGCACAGTCAGGTGTAAGGGGCACTATGACCGGCACAATTAACTGTCATCATTAATATTTATCAATTATATAGATGCTCTTGATTATAGATTCAATTCATATTATCTTGTGAGGTTAACTTTATAGATCTAAAGTGGTTCTTGCATGGGTATTAACATTTTATCCAATCTAGAATGATCCTTGCATTGATCAAGATTGTATGAAGACTACCATACACTTATATAAGGGTTATCTAGTTGATGAACCATATGCAGAGTTAGAAGTATGTAGTCCTTAGTAAGGCCAAATATTATATGATATGGCAAGAGAAGAGTAACCATGTATTGCATGTCTAGTATATATGTTTATGTCATCATTTATTATTAACTAAAAGTATACATGATTTACAAAAGGGCAGATCTAATATTATTAAAGAAGTTTCTTTAAAAAATTGCTAGAAGTCAGGAAGATTTAAAGGAAATATGAACAACTGATTTTGGAAGGACAACTAGATTTTACAATCAGCAACTACATGCTTTTTTAAATCTTTAAAATTCACATTTTCAGTGACCAAGAACAAGTGTAAATTAGCCTATGTACATCAGCCATTATATGCATCTTAAACCCTTTAAAATGCTTACTTTCAACGGCCAAGAATAAGTGTAATTTAGCGTATGTGCAACAACCATTACATACATCTTAAACCCTTTAAATTTCACTTTTAGTGGTCAAGAATGTAACATAAGGATCCGAATAAACCCGAACCCGATCTGATTAGGGTCCAATTACTTCAATAAATTTATCAATCAATATTGAATAAACTCTAAATCGATCAATTGATCTATATCAAAATTTATTCGATTACAATCGACCAAAAGACGTCCGCATCGTAAAGCGTGCCACGAAAAAGCCGCATCGCTAACTGGAAATCGCAAAACAAAACGAGACCACCCAAAAATTCGATTCGACGAAATAAAACCAACGGAATTGACCGTTCATCAATTGGTGATCGATTGATATTTTAAAATCGTAAAATTTAGTCATAGATCCAAGACCCTATCTCGAAAATTTCGGGAATTCATACGCGATCCATAGAATATGATTATTATACTCGTATTGATCGTCGTTTAGAGACGATCAAAATAAGCTATTGCGCATTGAAATCCGACACTCGAGACGCGAATACAATCATTTTTACCATCTCAAATAAATGAAGAGAACGTTAAAAAAGCCAACATCTGGTCCTGTTGACCTCGCATGGCAGCCTGCTACTGCTGGAGGTCGGTGAGTGCAATCATGATGTGCTCCAAACGATCCGCCATCTCCTGGTCTGGACGTCATGGTTCTGCACGAGAACTAATATTATTAACCGTAAAATTAATGTTCGCTGACATTTCTCACATGCATTTCTCTTGTTGGGATACTGTTGGGAAAATAAGAGAACTTATTTATTCCATCAGCCCTAGGCTCTCTTATATAGGAGAGTAGCCTATGGGTAAATTACATAAAGAGTCCAGCGGGAGAGACAAATAACAAAAGAGAAACATAAGTGAATAATATATATCTATACTCCCCCATTAAGATGGAGCATAGATATCAATCATGCTCTGCTTGGACATGCACTTCTGAAACGGGCCTCACAGTAATGCCTTGGTAAAAATGTCTGCCGTTTGATTCTCTGAACTAACATGGGATGTAGCAATGAATCCCTTCTGAATCATGTCACGTATAAAGTGACAGTCAACTTCAATGTGCTTGGTTCGTTCATGAAATGCTGGATTATTTGCAATAAACAAGGCCGCCTGATTGTCACATTCCAAAGCCTTAGGAAGTGGAACTTCTATGTGTAAATATGTAAGCACAACCTTTACCCACATCATTTCTGTGCTAACCTAGGCCATAGCCCTATATTCAGATTCAACACTAGACCTTGCCACAACAGTTTGTTTCTTGCTCCTCATGAGACTAGAGAATCTCCAACATATACAGCAAACCCAGAGGTGGACTTCCTGTCCTTGGGACACCCTGCGTAATCTGCATCTGCACAGGCTGAGATAGTAACCACCTTGCCTTTCTTAAACAGTAAACCCGCACCTGGAGATGACTTGAGGTACCTGAGTATCATATGTATGGCATCCATGTGTACCTGACGTGGTTGCTCCATGAACTGGCTTACTTGACTCACAACAAAGGATATATCGGGCCTGGTAATAGTGACATAAAGAAATTTGCCCACAGTTCTATGTATCTTCTCCTATCCACCTCCTCTGTATCACCATCATATAGCTTCATACTAGGATCCATAGGTGTGGTAGCAGGTCGGCAACCAAGCATTCCTGTTTCGCTCAACAGGTCAGTGACATATTTCCTCTGAGACATTACCAACCCATAAGGATTTCTGGCGAACTCCAGTCCCAGAAAATATCTAAGAACTCCAAGGTCCTTGATAATAAATTCACGGCCCATCATTTCTTTCGCCTCGTTTATTCCCTGTTCATCATCACCTGTAATCAGAATGTCATCTACATAGACCATGATTACAGTCAATGTTCACTAAATCGACCGCACAGGCCGCATATGCGGCCGCATATGCCCGTGCGACATGTAGACCGCACCGATTACTTGAATCAGTGCATTATGCGCCCTCCTCGCATATGCGGCCCGCATATGCCCCGCATATGCCCCGCATACTGCTTCAGCAGCTCCAACTTTTCAATCTTCTCATTCAGGTCCTTAATTACATAACTCTGCCTCTTCATTCAATTGTTAGAATATGACATGCATTTATATACAATTGCAATGCATTATACCATTATGTATATGCAATATTTTATGTTTTTCTCATGTATTATTTTCACGAGTATATAGAATGTATTGTCGAATATTTTTTATATATGCCGATTGAGGTTTTGCTCATGTAGTGCATGTATATGTATTGAAGTTTTGTTATTACGAATCATATAATGTAAAGTTTTTGTGGTAAATATTTTTTTGTGATTGAGTATGAGGCAATTAAAAGTATATACACACACCCATCTAACATAAACCGTTTTTCTTAGATCTTTTTTAACTCCACTTAGATACATAACTTCAGTGGTAATGTTATTCATAGATATTTTTTATTTTTAAACTAAAAATTAGAAAACCGCTTAGAACTGCATATACCCCGCATATGCTCCCGCATACCGCTTAATCAGTATTCAGTGACCAGTCTGAACGCATACGCATACCGCTTTCCTGAACCTTGATTGCAATGATGCCTCTGGAAGTCCTTTGTACAAACAAATAATGATCAGCATTAGAACGTTTGTATCCCTGTTTCTCAAAGAGATCTGAGAGCTTCTGGAACCACGCTCTGGGGCTCTGCTTAAGGCCATAGATAGCCTTATGAAGTATGCACACCTTAGGATACTCCCCCTCAACAGCAAAACCAGATGGCTGTTGCATGTAGACTTCCTCCTGTAAGTCACCATATAAGAACGCATTCTTCACATCCAACTGGTATAGTGGCCAATCACGAGTGACTGCAACAGAAAGCAGGATCTGTAGAGTGGAATGACGGGCCACCGGCGAGAATGTATCAGGATAATCCACCCCATATGTCTGTGTAAAGCCACGAGCAACAAGACGAGCCTTGTATCTGTCAATACCGTCATCTGCATTTTGCTTGACTGTAAATACCCCCTTGCAGCTCACTGGAGACACATCGGCAGGTGCAGGAACCAGACTCCAAGTTCCTCTAGACTGAAGAGTTGCCATTTCTTCCTACATGGCTAGACGCCGTCTGCTATCCTTCAATGCGTCTTGGTAATTCCGTGGAATAGCCACTACGACGACAAAATTCCTGAAATCTCCAGTTAGACGATCAAATGACACATAAGCTGCTAAAGGATATGATGCGCAGCTCCGCTTCGACTTTCGTAGAGCTATAGGAACATCTAAATCATCTGTGTCCTCGTCCGGCCTCTGTAACACATCCTGCTCAGAGAAATCGTCAGATCCATCAATAGTAATATCTTCAGAACATACCTTAGGCAAGCTAGGTGATGAGCAATGACCATGAGCTGAAGCAGGCCGACGGGTATAATGAAATGGTAATGGTGAAACAGATATAGTAACAGGAGGTGTAGAAGATGGTAACGGTTCTAGTGGTGGTGGTGGTGTTGATGGTGGTGGTGGTGGTGACATGTAAATGACATCCGTATTAGCAGGGGGTATCAACTGATCACCTGAGGCTGAGAAATACATAATAGATTCAAAAAATGTAACATCAGCACTGACAAGGTACCTCCTGCGCAATGGATCGTAACACTTGTACCCCTTCTGAGTTCTGGAGTACGCAACAAAGACACACTTGACAGCCCTAGGAGAGAGCTTGTCAGTCCCGGGAGACAACTGGTGGACAAAAGCGACCGAACCGAACACACGAGAAGTAAGGGAGAACAATTCTTTTCCAGGGAAGATAAGAGAGAAATGAATCTTCTCACCTAGAACAGATGACAACATACGATTGATTAGGTAACATGCTGTAAGTACAACATCACCCCAGAAAGAGTGAGGAGCATGACTCTGTATAAGAAGCGACCTGGTTGCATCCAACAAATGGCGATGTTTCCTTTCAGCAACCCCATTCTGTTGGGAGGTATAGGCACAAGATGTCTGGTGGATGATCCCTTGGGATGAGAAGTAACTAGATAGGACATGAGTACACAATTCCAGGGCATTGTCACTTCTCACAATTTTAACAGATGCTTAAAAAACATTACGAATCTCATTAAGAAAATTGATGATAATATTCCCTGCTTCAGATTTATTCTTTAACAAAAATGTCCATGACACACGAGAGAAATCATCCACAATAACTATATAAAACCTGTATCCCTGATGATCAGGAACACGACTCGGACCCCAGATATCGACGTGAAACAACTCAAACTTGGAGGTACTACTCCGACACTGACGACGGGGAAAGGTAGACCGATGATGCTTTCCTAACTGACAAGCCTCACATTGAATACACGTGCGAGGCGAAACCTGAGGCAACACACGACGCAATTTCTGAAGCGGTAGATGTCCAAAGCGCAGGTGCCCTAGTAGAGGAGAGATGGGTCCAGCAGGTATAGATGAGGTTCCAGCAAAATGAGTCTGACTGAGGCGATAGAGGCCTACTTGCTCATAGCCACGCCCAATCACGTTGCCCATAAGGATGCCCTGAAAAACAGGAGAACATGGATCAAAAATCGCCCGACACTGTAAGTCCTTTGTAATTTAACTGATAGACAACAAATTCATTGAAAAATCAGGTGCGTATAATACATCCTTGAGATGCATAGATGACGTCAGTCTAATATCCCCCTGACCAGTAATCGGGGAATGTGTACCATTAGCAACGACCACTGTTCGACCTGGAGAGATTTGTCTGTACCCTGTAAGTAGACTTTGATCGCTACATAGATGATGTGTGGCGCCAGAGTCCATAATCCGTGCTAAAGTATCTGATCCACTACTAGTAAATGCATATGTGCTACCTGATGCACTGGTAGATGCAGAGGCGGATGCGACAACATCAAAGTGGTTCTCAGTAGTGGGTGCTGGGCCTGATGGAGGAATGATGCCCCTTAGACGGGCGACAAGATCATCAAAGCATTGATCCAAAGAAGCAGCAAATGGAGGCTCGATCTGCTCAGCGACTCGTGCAGATGCAGGAAATCCACGCTTAGAGTAGCATGTGTCTTCGGTATGTCCAGTGCGATGACAAAATGTACACGTTGGCCGAACACGACCTCCTCTGCCACGAGTACCACTGCCACGAGCCTGATGATGGTGACCTCCACGACCTCGATTGGCTGCCATGGCTGAAGCAGTCTGTTTAGTAGTCGTAGAAGGGACAGTGATGCGACTCAATCTGTGAAAAGCTTCCTCCATAGGAGGAATAGTAGAATCCGCCAAGATCTGGGAACGTACTGCCTCGTACTCAGGATCAAGGACAGCGAGGAAAACTCCTACCGTAGTAGCATTCCGGTAGGTCTTCTGTTGCTCTGGTGTGGCTGTTAGAGGCATGAAGCTATAAAGCTTCTCAAACATTCCTCGTAGAGATGTGTACAATGAGTGTAGATGACGTCCATTCTGCTTGATAGTAAATATGTCATGCTGGAGTTGCAGAATCTTTGTCTCATTCTTTGCTTGAGAATATGTAGCAGCCAGAATATCCCACATTGCTTTGGCTGTGGGCTGATGAAGAATATCATTGGCATTCTCGATTGCTAGAGTTCCAGATAGCCATACTTTGGCATATGCATCATCTGCCTCCCATGAGGCATTAACTCCAGTCTTCTCAACAGACTCTTCTTCAGTAAGAATGTGTTTCTTACCGGTTGACTTCATCATACTCATGAACTGCATAGCTCACAGTTCATAGTTCGAACCATCCATCTTCACAATTGGCGCTGGACCTCGGAAGGCGCCTATAGATGAAATATCTGCCTTGCTTTCTGACATACTGATAACAGAAGACTGGAGTGGTAGACTGAAGATATGATCGTCTACACGGACGTAAACGGGTTTAGTTGCATGTGTAGACTTCAAGCAACCAAACCCATTACTTTGGAGACGCATACGCTTAACTTAGGGTTCTGCGTACACGAGTGTCAAGTCTTTTTCACGATCACATGCACGAGACCCCCATGATGATCACGGGGGCATGCGGGCACACGCGGAGGCACGGGGGCACACGGGCGCACGCGGAGGCACGGGAGCATGCGGGCGCACGCGGATGCACAGGTGGCGTACAGGGGCACACGGGCGCACGCGGAGGCGCGTCGATGCGCGCGGAGGTCGTGCGCTGAGGCACGCGGCGACGCGCAGCGATGCGTAGACGTGCGCGGAGGCGCGCGACGATGCTGCAGCAGGTGCGCGGAGGCGCGCGGTGATGCGCAGGTAGATGCGCGGAGGCACGCAACGTTCGTGGAGGCGCGGAGGCTTGGGGGTAGGGCTAGGGTTTGGCTCGAGAACTCCGGTCTAGGACCGTCGCTCTGATACCATGTTGGGAAAATAAGAGAACTTGTTTATTCCATCAGCCCTAGGCTCTCTTATATAGGAGAGTAGCGTATGGGTAAATTACATAAAGAGTCCAGCGGGAAAGACAAATAACAAAAGAGAAACATAAGTAAATAATATATATCTACAGATAACGGAAATTGGTGACATCTGTGGTTATTGAATTTGAATGTCATATTTCCCTCTCGGAGTCGCGATAAGTCGGAGGGCTGTCGCTATCTGAGAATTTAATGCGATCGGAATTGTAATACTGTGAATGCGTGTAGCGAGGTACCACGGCTCTGATAACAACTCTGAGAAATGTCAGCGAACATTAATTTTATGATTAATAATATTGTTTCTCGCGCAGAACCATGACGTCCAAACTAGACCAGAAAATTGCGGATCGTTTGGAGCGCATCATGACTGCACTCACCGACCTCCAGCATCAGCAGGTTGCCATGCGAGTGTCAACAGGACCAGATTTTGGCCTACCAGACCGAGATTGCTGGCATGCAGACATACATGGAGATGAGGTTCGAGGAGCTGTCAGATTTCACCTACCATCCATCTCAAGATGGAACACGAGATGAGCAACCTTAGTCTGTAGAGATAAAAGAGAGAGCTGGAGCTCTTCTCGTTGGATAGATTCGAGGGAAAACAAGAGATGAGAAATTATAGGGAAGTTGGAGGAATGTAAGGGGGACAGAAGGTCCCTCACGTTGGAATTGGGGGATTTGGAAAGAAGAGGAATCACAAAAAGAGGAAGGTTCCACGAATTTCTTGAAGCTCTGAACTGCTGCAGCCTTCCAATCAGCAGCTACTGCTGCTACCTTCCACAACAGCTGCATAATGGTGTCCCCTTCAACTGTTGTCAACAGTTGCTGCTGCATGTAAGATCTCCACCAATTTGAAGTAATCCAAATAAGTACAAATCTATTCTTCTCCCCTTTTGCTGCCATTTATGCAGCCTTACACATTTTGATCAATATGAAATGTATTATTGTTTGGTTTTAACCTTAGTTGTTTGTTAGAACAATGATAAGTTCAGTTTTTTTTCTTATGCTGAACTAACACTGACTTCTTCCATAAACTGTATAAGTTTAAAAGAATCCAGAAATTTCATAGTACGATTGAGTTGAGAGAAACAAAGGCTAAATTTGTACCGGACAAATTTAAGAATGAGCCTGCTATATGATATACATGGATGGGGTGATGTAAAAAAAGTCTGTTTGGAGAAAAAACAAAATGAAGTATGCAGTTTGATATTCTTACTGTTTTCTTTGGTTATATTGTTTCAATATTTGATGGAAAAAATGTTTCAAATTATTAACATTTGACATATAATTGCCTAAGAAGGTGGTCTGACATTTCATCTCTTACTTTGACGATTTTCATAAGTTCAGCCTTACATTTCAGAAAGTCTTCTAATTTTCTTCTTCCATATTTACCTTACATCATTGACGACAATGTACAACAAATCTTAATGTATTTTCGAAGCTCCCATACCATGGGTATTAATTTTTAATAATTTTAAGTATTATTATTTGAGGTCACAATTCTAAATATTATGTTAGTATAATGGTGGGAGTGCACCTGTAGTTGCTGCAGTTTGCCAAGTCATGCAAATGCAAGTGTGTCGACTTGGACAAGTCATACATGAACACATCTGCAGTGATAAAAAAATCCTCTAAATCATTTTATGAAGATGAGCCCAGAAACTTGTTTTGTTTTCCACCTGTGACATGTGCTATTATGAGATTATTTGTAACATTCGGATCCGAATAAACCCGACCCCGACCCAATGAGGGTCCTATTAATTTAATAAAATTATCAATCAATATTGAATAAACCCTAAATCGATCAATTTATCGTATGTCAAAAGCTGTTCGGTCGCAATTGATCAAAAATCGTTCGCATCGTAAAGCGTGCCACGGAAAAGCCGTGACGCAAATCGGAAATCGCAAAACAAACCGAGACCACCCAAAAATCCGATTCGACTTTATAAAACCAATGGAATTGACCATTCGTCAATCGGTGATCGATTGATATTTTAAATTTGCAAAATTTAGTCATAAACCCAAAACCATATCTCGGGAATTTCGGGAATCCATACATGATCCAAAGAATATGAATATTGTTAGAAGAAAAGAGTCTTCGATGCATCTCATGGAAAAACCCTAGGCTCTCTTATATAGGGAGAGGCCTTAAGGGTAAATTACAGAGACGTCTAAATAAAAGAGAGAAATAGTAACAAGATACATAAACGATTATTAATTATCGAAACTATCTCTACACTCCCCCTCAAGGTGGAGCATAGATGTCGATCATGCTCAGCTTGGATGAACATCTCTGAAAAGGTCCTCTGAGCAATGGCTTGGTGAATACATCGGTAGTTTGATCTCCTGAGCTAACATGTGCAGTGGATATCAATCCTCTCTGGATTAGGTCCCTGGTGTAATGGCAGTCAACCTCAATATGCTTGGTCCTCTCATGAAAAGCTGGATTGTTGGCAATGAACAATGCTGCCTGATTGTCACACTGAAGCTTCATAGGTAGATGTACAACTACATGTAGATCTTCTAATACGGAGCGAACCCACATCATTTCCGTGCTGGCTTGAGCCATTGCCCTGTATTCGGATTCCGCACTGGACCTTGCCACCACAGTTTGTTTCTTGCTTTTCCAAGAAACCAGAGAGCCTCCAACAAAAACTGCAAACCCTGAGGTTGATTTTCTATCCTTAGGGTATCCTGCATAATCTGCGTCTGCACACGTTGAGATGGATAAGTCTGTGCCCTTTCTGAATAGCAGCCCTAACCCTGGAGAAGACTTCAGATACCTCAGTATCATGTGTATAGCATCCATGTGAACCTGTCTTGGCTGCTCCATAAACTGACTCACCCGGCTAACTGCAAATGCAATGTCTGGACGGGTTATGGTAATGTAGAGGAGTTTTCCCACCATCTCTCTATATCTCCTCTTATGTACTTCATCAGTATCACCATCATACAACTTCATGCTGGGGTCCATGGGGATGCTTGATGGTTTGCACCCATCCATACCAGTCTCAACCAGGAAGTCTGTAATGTACTTCCGTTGTGTCATCACCAAACCATGTGCATTCCTTGCAAATTCCAACCCCAGAAAATATGTTAGGGTTCCAAGATCCTTTGTAACAAACTGACGACCTAGGAATGCCTTCGCCCTCGCTATGCCCTGAACATCATCTCCTGTAACAAGAATATCATCCACATAGACCATTATGACAACCGTACCTGCCGAGTACTTCTGGACAAACAACGAGTGATCAGCATTGGACCTCTTGAATCCCTGGTGCTCAATTAGATTGGACAGCTTCTGGAACCACGCTCGTGGACTCTGTTTGAGGCCATATATCGCCTTGTGAAGTCTACAGACCATATGCTTCTCCCCCTCAGCAGTAAACCCGGGTGGCTACTGCATGTAGACTTCCTCCTGTAAGTCCCCGTACAGAAAGGCATTCTTGACATCTAGCTGAGAAATGCTCCAATCACGAACCACTGCAACAGATAGGAGAATACGGAGAGTCGAGTGTCTCGCCACTGGAGATAATGTATCCATGTAATCGACGCCATATGTTTGTGTAAATCCACGGGCGACCAAGCGTGCTTTGTACCTATCCAACGTGCCATCTGCATGATATTTGACTGTGAAGACCCATTTGCAGCTCACAACGGATGCATCAGAAGGTGCAGGGACCAAAGACCATGTGCCACGGGACTGCAAGGCCCTCATTTCTTCTTCCATAGCTAATCTCCAGCACTCACTCTTCAAGGCTTCCTGGTATGTCCGTGGTATTTCCACGGAAGACAATGCTGTGGCAAACTTCTGAAAATCACCTGTGAGTCGGTGGAAGGAAACCTGTGAAGCAAATGGATAGGATACACATTGCCGTCTCTGTTTCCGAATAGCAATCGGAACATCAAGATCATCATCTGGGTCCACCTGTAATGAGGCATCCTGCATATGTACCGAACCTGACCCGTCAGTAGAAACATCGTCTGAACATACCTGAGGCGTAGTGATTGGCTGATCTGTCGTCTGAGCAGGACCTGACCGACGCGTATAATGGTTAGGAAACGGTGATATGATTCGCTGTGGAATGGGTGGAGGTGGAGGTGGTGGAGGCGGTGGTGCTGGCATAGGAACTGACACAAGAGACGACTCATGTGAACTCCAAGTAGGTGGTGGTGGAACATAAATATCATCAGTGGTGGTGGATGGTACCATTCTGTCCCCAGCTGGCGAGAAATACATAACCGACTCGAAGAAAGTGACATCCGCACTAACAAAGTACCTGTTGGTTGTAGGATCATAACACCGGTATCCCTTATGGGTTCTGGAATAACCAACAAAGACGCACTTGACTGCTCTTGGAGATAGCTTGTCAAGGCCAGGAGATAGACGATGGACAAATGCCACAGTGCCAAAGACACGTGGTGGTAGTGAGAATAGCTCCTTGTCTGGAAAAATAAGAGAGATAGGTATCTTCTCTCCAAGGACAGAGGACGGCATTCTGTTTACTAGATAACATGCAGTAAGGACAGCATCCCCCCAGAAAGAAATAGGAGCACAACTTTGAATCAAAAGGGTACGAGTATTATCCAAGAGATGGCGATGCTTTCTTTCCGCCACACCATTTTGTTGGGATGTATATGCGCAGGTGGTTTGGTGAATAATACCCTTCGATGAAAGAAATTGAGAAAGAGAACGTGTACAAAATTCCAGGGCATTAACAGTCCGAACATATTTGACTGACGAAGAGAAAACATTCTGCACTTCATTAATCAAATTTTTGATAACATCTCCTGCTTCAGATTTATTCTTCAAAAGAAATACCCAAGAGATACGAGAAAAATCATCTACTAACAAGATAAAACCTGTGACCCTAATGATCGGGAACACGACTCGGACCCCATATATCATCTATATGTAACAACTTAAAAGGTGAGCTACTGCTCCGACTCTGACGACTTGGAAAGCTCGACTTGTGATGCTTTCCCAACTGACATGTTTCACAGCGAAACGCCGAACTTGGAGAGATCTGGGGCAGAAGATGGCGCATTTTCTGGAGCGGAAGGTGACCAAATCGAAGATGCCAAATGTAAGGAGAGACTGGTCCAGCGGAATGAGAGGAGACACCAGCATTGGATTCCCGAACCAGCCGATATAAACCATTCTGCTCAGAGCCACAGCCAATCACCTTGCCCGTGAGTATGTCCTGAAAAATGAGAGAAGACGGGTCAAATATAGCACAACAATTCAAATCCTTTGTAATCTGACTAATAGACAGCAAATTCAGTGAGAACTCAGGGGCATGTAAAACATTCTGTAGCTGCATAGTGGAGGATAAGAAAACCTCCCCCTGGCCAACAAGGGGTGAGTGGGTACCATCTGCTATATGTACTGGCCGGGAGGAATATCCTTGTAGGCCTGTAATCTTCCTCTATCTCGACAAAAATGATGTGTGGCTCCGGAATCTATAACCCAGTCAGATATATCATGAGAAGGTATGAGTGCTGATGATCTACCTGAGCTACTGGTTGCGGCGGATGAACTGGCAGAGGCTGTGGCAGCGATATCTGAAGAGCCACCAGATGAATCACCAGAAGAATGTGGCATAATATCGCGGAGACGGGACACAAGTTCGTCAAATCTATGATCTGCAGTAGACGGTAATGGAGACTGTGAATGCTCTGCAACCCGTGCCGATGCTGGGAACCCATGCTTTGAGTAGCATGTCTCCTCTGAGTGTCCAGTTCTGTGACAATACGAGCACATCTGACTGAAGCGACCCCCTCTTCCTTGAGGTCCACGTCCACGTCCACGACCACGTCCAAAAGGCGGTCCACCTCTCCCACGCGAAGCTGCCATCGCAGATGGGGGTGGAGTAAAAGAGCTGGATGAAACTGTAATGCGACTGAGCCTTCTGTAGACATCCTCCACTGGAGGAATTACTGCATCTGCTAGAATATGTGACCGTGCAGCATCATACTCAGGATCGAGAGCAGCAAGTAGAACGCCCACCATGGTGGTGTTCCGAAACGTCTTCTGCTGCTCCGGAGTAGCAGTGAGAGGAATGGTACTGTATAGCTTCTCGAACATCCCTCTCAGGGATGTGTATAGAGAATGGAGAGGTCTGCCGGCCTGCTTCATCGTAAAAATGTCATGTTGAAGCTGCAACATCTTTGTCTCATTTCGCACCTGCGAATACGTAGCAGCAAGGATGTCCCACGTCGCCTTAGCAGTGGGCTGATGGAGGACATCGTTAGCTATCTCCATCGTTAACGTACCAGACAACCAGACTTTCGCGTAAGCGTCATCAGCCTCCCATGAGGCATAGATCCCTGTCTTCTCCGCAGGCTCATCCTCGGTAAGAATATGTTTCTTACCATTTGATTTCATGAGGCTCATGAACTGCATAGCCCATAGCTCATAGTTAGACCCGTCCATCTTCACTATTGGCGCAGGACCTTTGAATGCGCCGGTGGAGGGTAAATCGACTTTCGATTCTGACATGATGCTGCTCGAAGAAGACGAAGGAAAATAGACACGGTGATGAACGTCTACACCAACTGCATCGGATTTGAGTACGTGTGTAGACTTTTACGCACTCAAATCCATAAATCAGAGAAAGAGTGGTCTAGGGCACGCCTCCAAGGAAGCTTACAGCCCTTGAATTGCCTCGAGAACGCCGCCTATGGACTGTTGGAGGCAGATGGGGGGCGGCTGGGGCCCGGTGGAGCGGCTGGGGACCGCCGGGGGGCGGCAGGGGCCGCTGGTGGCTGGGTGCCGCTGGGGGGGCGGCAGGCGGCCGCTGGGTGGGGGGGCCCGCTGGCGGCTGGGAGCCGCGGGGGGGGGGGGGGGGCTGGGGGCGCTGTGGGGCCTTCGGCGGCGATGAAAGCCGCTGGCAGCGGCTAGAAGAGAGAGAAGAAGGGAGGGGCGGCGGGTTGGGAAGGGAGGGGCGACGGGTGGAGAGCCCTAAGGCGGCTCTGATACCATGTTAGAAGAAAAGAGTCTTCGATGTATCTCATGGAAAAACCCTAGGCTCTCTTATATAGGGAGAGGCCTTAAGGGTAAATTACAGAGACGTCTAAATAAAAGAGAGAAATAGTAACAAAATACATAAACAATTATTAATTATCGAACCTATCTCTACAAATATTTTACTTATATTGATCGTCGTTTAGAGACGATCGAGCGCATCAAAATCCGACACTCGAGACGCGAATACGGTCATTTTTAACATCTCAAATAAATAAGAGAAAAAGTTAAAAAAAATAAATTCCAATTTTTTCTTCTGTACACAGCAGACTGCACGGAACAGAACACACTTGGACCCCAATTTCCTCAACATTTGGCTTCTCTTTTCTTAATTCTTATTCCACTTGGCAATTCAAGAGCCACCTTACCTCCTTATTAATATCAACTTCCCCCCTTTCTTTCTCTTCACTTTTTCCAATCCTCTTCTCACCAATTCGAACGAAGGAGCCAAGTACAACCCTCTTCCCAGGCGGCTCCCTGGCTGCTACTGTCGCTCCAATTGCCAGAAGCAAGCTGCTGTTTCCTAGAATCACTCCCAAATTTCTTGAAGCTACTCCTCCTGCTGCTGTCCAGCAATCCCCAGCCTCCTCCTTGCTCTCTGCTACTGCTGGAAGGTGCTCTTGGGATTGCTCCTGCATGTCAGTTTCCTCCAAATCTGGAACAATTCAAGGTACAATCCTCTCTCCATTCCTCCTTGCTGCCATGCATGTCCAATCTCTAGCCTTCTCTTTGCCACCTTCATGAAATTCTTATTATATTGTTAGCATGTAATGGTGTTTGCATGCAAATATATATATATATATATATTGTTATTATTGATACTGGTGTCCAGTTACCACATTCTCTAAAATACTAGCAATGCCAATTGATAAATTTCAGGCTTAATCATAAATATCTAACCTCCACGAAAACAAATCAGTTGCTCTGCATTATAGCACTTAAGTTGTTCCCTACATCATAGATGTAATATGGGAGTGGATTGAGTGAGTAGATATTGAGAAACGAATCACTGTTTTAGCAACCTTCTTATTGTAGATACAAAATTTCCATGTTTAATAGGTCCTGACAATTTCTGTCTGCTTATGTCAACCTGGTGCTCGTTCTTAGTATGGTTGGTGAGCAAGTATGCTGAGAAAAACATATCATATATACATTAAATGGCTATTGTATTAAAAAATAGGAGATATACTCCTAATAGAAATTCAATAAGAAGCCTGGACAAAGTCGTCTGGAGTTAAAGTTTGAAATAAGAAATTTTAGGGGTATCGAGATATTGTTCTTCTGCAAGAGATAATATTGGGTGGATGGACTAATTGATTATGAAATACTTTCTTCGTTCGTCGCTTCTTAGTGCTAAGGATTATTAGGGAAGATTGGCACTATTGGGAGGGGGGTTAATTGTTGATGGGAACTTTAGATACTTTTCGAATCAATGAGAAAGAGAGTATGAGATGCAGCGAATAAATTGTAGTTGCATTGACATTTGGCCTGCATAATATTTTTATCTTAATATGTACATGATTAAGTTGTGAGTCTCAGAATGATATCTAGGAAAATATTTAAGATGATTCACAAGGGTGAGTTTCATAACTGCCCTTGTTGACTTATTTTTTTCATTATCTCCAACATATCTTTCCACCAAATACTTTGGTTTCTCCATAACAGTGATTGATCATCGAAAGATGAGTAATCTTTGTCTCTGCAATCATACAAATTTTAAATATAATTTGAGGTGACTCTAAATTCGTTTCAATAAGGACTTTAGTATGTTCTTTCTACTACAAATCTAAACTCATAATAATGTCGGTGTGTTTAACTTCTATATTATTTACCGAGGGAATTCTTATCAAAGAAGTGCATATGACTATGATAGCAAATGCCGTATATGGTTATAACCACTTTCATTAGTAAAGTGAGATTGATAACTAGATCTGTAAGTTAACTACATAGGAGATTGAGAAAGGAAGGTGAAATCATATACATCTATTGGTTGATGGTTAATCAGTCATGGAAATTAATAGTACCGGTCACGATGACCCTTGAACTTGACTGTGCGACGGTGCGGCGAGCCACAACTGGGCGAGAGATAGGAAACCCAGTTAGGGCAGTGCCCGCCAAGTGTGCGGGTCTAGAATCCAATCCTTTTCACGGTTTTTATGCGAGTTCACAGTGTTTTACGCCTCGTTGGGATCCCGACTTTTGACTAGTTTTGTTGATCCTCTGTTTTAAGGTACCTAGGATAGGGGTCCCTCGATTTTAGTTTTCTCTACGAGCTCGTTAGCCTGTACCGATCGGGCCGGTTCCTAGAGTGACTTTTCCGGAGAGTCTCTCTTACCTTCTCAGTGGCGACCTATCCCTCTAATGGACCACACTTTCACTTAGAGGACGAGATGAAATGGTCTCTTAGGAAACTTCCTCGCCGCTTGAGTTTTGGTTACCGGTCCGCCAGTAGGCTTGGCGATGGCCACAACTGAATCCATTATGGTTACATATGAATTAACTACAGTTGAATTTGGAGGAGTTACAATTGAACTTGGAATGAAGCATAATTGAGTATGGCTAGTGTTGAGATCAATCACAATTGAGTTTGGTTAGAGTTAAGATAGTTACAATTGAGTTGACTATAGTTGAGATTGTTTTGGAATCATCATTTATCATCAATCATTAATCATCGACAACTAATTGAATCTTAGAACTACTACTACGTGCGATAGATAAGCTAGTAGACGTGTTGGAACTTAATTAGGGTGCATTACACTTCACTGCATGCCTACTGAGACACCCCAATCCTAAGGTATTCTTTACACCTTTGAGTCATAGTGTGGGGTCAACTTCAGACCAAAACCACATACTATCCATTATACTTGAGAAATGATATAGAATTAAAGACCAGATCAAAGAGTCATCACCATTAATACCAAGATTCATCATGCTTATCTTTAAAGTGATAAAAAGGCAATAACATATACATTTGGATCATTAACTAATATGTATGAAATTTATAATATATGGAAGGCTTGGGTGATGGGTGATCATGGGGCATACTTATAGAGCAGTTTGGAAACCATTTTCTATGAAGGTAGTTTGTAAATATAAATATCCAATGCCTTTCTACTTGCTTTCTTTTGGACACATTAGATATCTTATTATTATTTTAATTATGCTGGAATGTACACAACATCCCTTGACGTCCTTTTGTTTCTTGCATGCTTGGAAGGCAAATCTCCAACGTCCCAATAGCTAATTGATGATACTTAGCATTCGCTGCTATACCGGACGATACAATTGTTATAGTTTTTGATTCTGGTTATTTATAGTATTTTCTTTTCTTCTGTACATTTTGGGATACATGTATACATTGTCAACTTATTTTGTTACATGTTATATATATAGAAATGAATGAAATGCAAATTGGTGGCCCTTCTTGTTGGTTTTGTGGTTTTCTACATTGATTCTGAATGTTAAATGCGAAACGCGAAAAAATTTCCCTCTAATTTCATTATCTAATGCGATCATTATTTAATGTAATACCACAAATGCCGTGTAAACGGGTACCCGGATCCGAGGGTGTGAAAAAGAATAAGTGTAATTTAGCCTATTAATTGCTCTGAAATTAGGTATAAATGTATGCAAAAACAAAAGCATGATTCTGGAGCAAATTAACATGTCTGAATTTAGGATCTAATCCATGAAAAAATCCCCAATTCTTCATTTTTAAAACATGGAATTCTGGAGCTATTTAATTGATTTGAAATTATGATGAGTTGCATGCAAAAAAATCTCCAATTTCTCATCTTTAAACTTGAGATCCGAAGCTATTTAGTTGGTCTGAATTTGGATCAGTTGCATGTAAAACCCCTAATTTCTTTTTTTTAAAACATGAGATCTGAAGCTATTTAATTGGTTTGAATTTTGGAACAATTGCATGCAAAAATCCCTAATTTCTTATCTTTAAAACATGAGATCTGAAGCAGTTTGAATTTTAGATCAATTTCATACAAAACCCCTAATTTCTCATCTTTAAAAGATGAGATCCAAAGCTATTTAATTAGTCTGAATTTTTGGATCCAATTGCGATGCAAAACCCCCTAATTTCTCATCGGCCACGAGAAGCGGTCATCGCTGAAGAAAGAGGGCAGAGAAGTGGTTGTAGAAGGCATGATAATCCGACAGAGACGGCTATGAGCCTCCTCTATGAGAGTGCACACAGTATTATACTCCGTATCAAGTCCAGCCATGAAGACTTCAACCATCGTAGAGTTCCTATACGTCTTCTACTGCTCGGTAGATGTTGTAATATGCATGTAGCTATGAAGCTTCTCGAACATGCCACAGAGCGAAGAATAGTACATATCTAGAGGATGACTATTCTGCTTGGCACTGTAGATATCGAATTATAGTTGATTTCGATTTGTCAAAATGAATTTTGTGATGGTTTCCGATTATTTTACGGTTCCGATTACATCACGGCTTTTTCGATGACACGAATTACTATGCAAATCGATTTTTGGTCGATTGCACTCGAACAGAATTCAATTCACGATCTACGGATCAATCCGAGTTTATTTAATATTAATTGAACTTTTGTTGGTCATGATGACCCTAGTCGTGTCGGATTCAGGTTAAATTCGGTCCGAGTGTTATAAATATAAAATTCTCTAAGGAGTATCCGTCCTCGAGATTCGGGTCAAGGTAAGAGTGATTGTGTATTTTATCTAGATTTCATCACAATTTTTCACCATAAAAAACCTTAAAAGGATTTTAAACCCATAAAACTTCAAAGGAAAAACAAGCCATATATTTCAAACATATATATATATATATAACCAAATGGGCTTGTCTTGACAATTAGCTGAAAAGAGTTGTGAGTATCCTGCCCGCATGTCTGCTTCGGTCTCCCATGTCACATCTTCGACATCATGTCGGTGCCATAGCATCTTGACTAGGGAATTCTCCTTGCTGTGAAGTTTCTTCATAATACTATCAAGTATCTGCACTGGTCTCTCCTCGTATGTCAAATCGGGCTTCACGTCAAGATTCTCGTAGTTGATGATGTGAAGAGGGTCGTCCACGTACTTCCTCAGGTTCGATATATGAAAGGCATCGTGAATGACCAATAGCTGTGGAGGAAGGGATACTCGATAGGCCACCTTCTCCACACGGGCGTTAGAAAATAGGAAGCGGAAGCAAAATAGATAAACAGAGCATAATCTAGAAAGGTAAACATGAAAAACACAAAAGATTTTTTACGTGGAACCCTACTCCGTGAGGAGCGGGATGAAACCACGGGAGAAGGCCTCAAAGGGCCAGGTTTGTCTATTGATTTTCTCATATGATACAGGGAGGTCTGGAGCTCCTTATATAGCATCCCACCACTGGTAGATGTGGGACTAAACAACTGGATGGGGTAAATGGAACCTGGAGGGATCCATTTACCCTCCTACAACACAATAGACGCACATAACAAATACTCCAACACTCCCCCTCAAGCTGGAGCATGCTATGCTCAGCTTGGACAAATAGAAAGAGACTCAACTCAATGCTATAAGACACTACGAACAATATCAACCCAAAGAGCACAACTACTGCTGTCGAGGACGTTGCTTCTCTTGCCGTGCATGTGAGGAGGACGAACGGGCTGGAGTGTGAATCAACTGAAGACTCAGAATTTGGCGTCCAGTCTGACAAGATCTCTGTAGAGTCTGGAAATCGGCTGGTCTGGAGAATCTGGTATCTGAGTCTGGAATATGGAATCTGAATTTGACCAGTGACTCTACATAATACTCCCCCTTTCTCCTATACTGGTCGGAATAACAATCGTCGACCAAGTTGGGAGAAGGCATAAAATGGGGATGGATAAAATCAGTTAGCCGATCATAACTTATCGGCTTTTCACATCATAATAATTTTGTTTAAATAAGTCGTTTCTCTCCTTCGGCTTTACTTGCAAAATTTTCCTTTCCCCCCAAC